>DF361195.1:13356-28479 GCA_000787875.1 Solanum virginianum | reverse complement strand
TCGATTTGAAATATTATCCGAGCTGTCTTCTATAACTTATTTACCTAATTTGGAATATATCTATAATTTTTTCTAGATTTGTTACTCAGATAATAATTCTTTTCTTTGATTTTTTATATATATATTTGCAGGTGATTATTTAAGAAGTTTGACCAAAAGATAATAGTACTTCAGTTCTTTAGATTAGTATGTAATTAATTATCAGAAGACTATTTTGTATATCATTTACTACATGTAAAAACTTCTGTCTATAAATACAAGCACATCAGCTTATTCTTTCATCAAACCTTGAGATTCAAGGTGCTCCCTTTTCTCTGTTTTCATTCTTTTCTGGCATATACTTTAGAAATTTTTTTCTCTTTATTTTTTTTCAATTCACCCTACAATCTTATAGTAGAGTCACATCTGTATATATATAAGAATTATAAAGAAGTAGATGTATATATTTTTTCATGTATATACATCATTGTCTTATTTTGATTTTTTTTTATAAAGAATTGTCGAGACATTTGATCTAACATTTTTTGTTATTTTTTTTTCCATATAGGTTTGTGTTGGAATTAATTGGTAAGTGAAGAATTTGATCCCGTGCAACTTAACATTGTATGTAAATCATAACTGTTTATTGTATACATGTGATTGTATTTTTTTATTTCCTTTTAATTACTTGTAAAAGTTTTATGTTTCGAACATTACTTTATTTGCCATAGTTTTTATCTCTTGATTTTTGATACAAATTCTAATGTGATTGATAAAAAATCTTCACCACTTAAATCTATACATGGTATATATTTATAAATCTAAATTTTTTGTTTTGATATATCTCTTATATCATAGATGTGTTGGGATTTGATGTCATAAAGTGTGAAAAATTTGGGTGGTTTAACATTTTCTAGGGCTAATCATTTTCAAAATGAACTGAATGAAATTAAGGTGAACTTTTTTTAATTTCATTTCATATATTTTTCCTTATTTATTTTAGATCGTAAATAAAATTGTTCATCCATATCAAATGTGTTTGAAAATCATAGATCAATCTTACTTGGATGTATTTTATTTTAGCAAGTATACACACATATAATCATTAATGTTGGGATGATTCTACTTGTGAACTACAATCAAGATGGATTGTTATTTTATATTAAAAAATAAAAAATAAAGCTTTAATTGCTTTTAACCTATTTATATATTTTTTGTCTTCTCATTCTCTTATCTTTTTGTATTTAAATCATTAAATAATTATATATGAGTGGAAAAAAGTTTTGATAACAAATATATATTTTTTAGATCTATTATAAATTCAAAAAATAAAATATCTAACGTAAAATTAATAATTTTTCTTTCAAAAGGGTTATATATGTCAAAGTATTAATTACAGAAAAATAAAATTCAAATCTTAGTTGACAAAATTTTAAACTAATTACACAATAACAAATAATAGATTTTTATCAAGGTAAAGAATTTTAGTGATATACACACACGCGCGCGCACGCACAATAATCTCTTGAGAAGAATCTGAAAAAATGTGATGTAAGTGTTTTTTTTCTTTTCAAATTTAATTGATTGTTTCTAATAATTTAGACCCAAGTATATCTTTCCGCTTCACATATTACAGGAACAATTTTTAGCTGATTGGTCTAAAACATATTTGTTATAAGTTGTATTACGTGCTACAAATTTGTATGTTTTTATAAATACAATAAATAAATTTCAAGATAGTAAATATTTTTTTTATACAGGAATTCTTTGAAAATGTCGTTCAATCAGGCATTTTCTGACAACCCAACAAATAGTGAAATCAGTGCTGATATAACTGCATCAGCTAATCCTCTTGTGAAACAACCATCCCAACAACTTTTTGTAGGTTCCTCATTACCTCATGGTCAAATTGCTATGGTAATTAACTACTTTTAAAAATAATTCTTTTGTCTAAATTAATAAATATTGTACTTTGTACCTTTACTTTATTTGGATTAAAGGGTTTAAAATTAATATTTTGGTATATATTTCTATGGGGATATAGTGTCAACACTAATCAGGATTGAAAATTTGTGATAGAAATTATAAAGGCTATATTTAATTTTTTTTATATATAACTTCCTCCTTTTTAATATAAATTAATGAGTACAGGTTAACTACCCGCGTCCTCTTGTGGAACAACCATCCCAACAACTTTTTTTTGATTCCTCATTAGTCAAATTGCTATGGTAATTAACTATTTTTTAAAAATATATTTTTTATCTAAATTAATAAATATTATACTTTGTACCTTTACTTTATTTGGATTAAAGGGATTAAAATTAATTTTTTGGTATATATTTCTATGGGGATATAGGGTCAACACTAATCAAGATTGGAAATTTGTGGTAGAAATTATAATGGCTATATTAAAATTTTTTTTATATATAACTTCCTCCTTTTTAATATAAATTAATGAGTGCAGGTTAATTATCCGTGTCCTCTTGTGGAACAACCATCCCAATAACTTTTTGTTGGTTCCTCATCGCCTCATGGTCAAATTGCTATGATAATTAACTATTTTTTAAAAATAATTTTTTTGTCTAGATTAATAAATATTATACTTTGTACCTTTACTTTATTTGCATTAAAGGGTTTAAAATAAATTGTTTGGTATATATTTCTATGGGGATATTGTGTCAACACTAATCAGGATTGAAAATTTGTGGTAGAAATTATAATGGCTATATTTAATTTTTTTTATATATAACTTCCTCCTTTTTAATATAAATTAACGAGTGCAGGTTAACTATCCACATCCTCTTATGGAACAACCATCCCAACAACTTTTTGTTGGTCCATCATTGCCTCATGGTCAAATTACTATAGTAATTAACAATTTGTTTAAAATAATTTTTTGTCTAAATTAATAAATGTTATACTTTGTACCTTTACTTTATTTGGATTAAAGGTTTTAAAATTAATTTTTGGTATATATTTCTATGGGGATATAGTGTCAACACTAATCAGGATTAGAAATTTGTGGTATAAATTATAATGGCTATATTTGATTTTTTTTTATATATAACTTCTTCCTTTTTAATATAAATTAACGAGTGTAGGTTAACTATCCACGTCCTCTTGTGGAACAACCATCCCAACAACTTTTTGTTGGTTCCTCATTGCCACATGGTCAAATTACTATGGTAATTAACCATTTTAAAAATAATTTTTTTTGTCTAAATTAACAAATATTATATGTTGTACCTTCACTTTATTTGGATTTAAGGGTTTAAAATTAATTTGTTGGTATATGTTTCTATAGGGATAAAGTGTCAACACTAATCAGGATGGAAAATTTGTGGTAGAAATTATAATAGCTATATATATATATATATAGCAAGTTAACTATCCACGTGATGGAATGCCAAAATTCTCTGTTGGATCATCTTCTTGTCCTGGAGTATGTGTTTCATCTCTATTTATTTCTAAATTTCTTTATTTCACTTGTTAATATATAATTCTTCAAATTTTATTTTATAAGAGATTGTGTTATAATACATACTAATAATATGTCTAATTGTTTTTTTAAAAAATTATGGATTAAAAAAAATTATGGATAAAGCAGAATGAGGTTGAACAAGTTACAACCCAAGTTATCCAATCAAAACAAGCTTCTCCACAGGCTGGCAGGTAATATTCTCTAAACAAAATTAATAAATGATAAATTATGTATTTTATTTAACATATAAAGTAACCTCCAATTAGAATAGATTAATGTTGCATAAATTATATGTGAAGAATCTTCTCTAAAATATAAGTCAAACATATAAATTGTGGTCAGCGTATTACAAATACCACTCATAGATCTCTTTTAACTCATAAATTTTCATCAATAAGCCTTTTTAGGGAGATCTATTTAGTAAATAATTTTTGTTCTTTTATTTCATTTTTTATTTTTATAATTTTTGGTCTAGAGTTTTTGTTCATATTATAAAACTTATTAGGAAATACTAGATCACGATTTAAAACTTTAGATGCAAGACAGTAGTGCAGTATTTTGTCAGTTTTCAAAATTTTATTATATAACTTTTAAAAATAACGGAAGAATATCTAAATGATAAAATAAAAAAATGAATATTTATTTAAATCATCCTAATAAAATTATGTAACACAAGTTGCAAAAATAACAATCAGTTTAAATTTTTATGGCATGAAAAATAATTCAAATATTAAATTAATCATTCTTTGGTGACTTGGATTTTAGGCCTACTTTCAGTAGGCTGTACGATTCAAACTTTGCTTTGATTGGTCTGCCAGTGGATCCTTTCTTGCATTAGTTCATGCTCAATCCAGGTTTTGATAAGTTATTTTCTAATAATTATTTTTGTTTTATTATCAATTAAAAAAATTATTAATAGTATGTTTTGATTTTAATATTTACGATACATGCACTCTTTCATTTGTAGGTAAGAGTAATTGATGCAAAAGTTTGAATGACTAGCAAGTAGGAATCATTTGTGGAATATTCACCGTCTATTTTCTTTTGAATTTTCAATATTGTCAAATAAAACTTTTATGGCCTTAGCTTGTTGCCTGTTTTGGATATGTATTGGTTATACTTCTCTATCAACTCTTTAAGTTCAATAAAAGATTATGTTTTCATAGTTAAGAATATATCTTTAATTATTTTATGATTTACAAATAGTATTATAATAATGTTTACTTTCAAATCCATCATAACAATGGAAAACGAATATTGATATAGATCCTATTTTACGAGTTTAACTAATTAGCCATCATCATTTACTATCTCTATAGCTATCGATGTCATTCCACTACAAATTATCAACCGCTACAATCATCAATCATAGTTAGTCACTATTTTCAACCATGCATTATATCATAAGATACTACCCACAATCATCATTATCAACCAACACCATATAGGGGGTGTGCTAAGTAACATACATTTGTTACCTCAGTAAGATTAGTAAGTTAGGCCTAGCCCTCCATCTTGTACTTTTCTCTTTAAGATTCTTTTTACTTTATTAATAAAGACATAACTTAAGCATTTTGTCAAGCGATTTGCTGTTAAAAAAAGAAGCAGCAAAAAATTTTGATAAAGCCCCAACGATTTCGAAAATAAACTTTTATTAGCAGCGAAATTGATAGTTCCAAAATTCTAGACAAGTTTAGAACACTATTATTATTGTATTTCACCCTGATTAAATGATGAGTGTTGTTTAGATATATATAAACATGACCAATAGCATCCATATTTGACAAATTTACTACCCATTACCCAGTACCTATAATAAATATTGTGCTTTAAAGATGTGCATTAGCACATATTTGTTCAAACTCACATCTAGAGTTATTGGAAACTTAAATCACCACGTCAAAATCTCAGGGGTACAAAACTCTTCTATCTTGCCATGCTAACAAAAGAATCACTTGAATGGCAATATATAAGGCCATGGCAAGATGCTATTATCACTTGCAACTTGGTTTTTTTCAATATTTGGATTGGAAGGCAACAATACTGATCCTAGGTATGGATATCTCCTGAATCATGGTTTATGTCTAGCAAACTGAGGAGGATAAGAAGAAAAACAAAGAAGAGAATTTGCGTAAGAAAGCCAAGTCAACAGGGCACGAGCCTAGCCAACACAAGCAAGATAAGGGAGATAAGTCTTACTTTCAAAAGAAGCATTCAGGGTATGCACCATCATCAGCTAGTGCACCGACTCCAAATAACATGTATGATCAAAGGTCCCAAGGTTAGTTGAACTTTAGAGCATAGGGTTCACAGGCCAGTATGAACCTTGGCTCGAAAAGGAAACAGCCTTGTGAGAAGTGCAGTAGGATGCATTTGGGAGAATGTAAGGAGGGAGGAAATGGTTGCTACAGGTGTGGCCAGATAGGTCACTTTCAGATAGAATGCCCATTTTTGGGTAATAATGCACAATCTTCTACTATAGTGCCACCAACCAAAGGTAACTAGAGAGGTACTACGCCAAGGATAGGCAGAGGAACAAACCGTCTATACGCAATGGGGAATAGACAAGACCAAGAGGTTGCACCAGTTATCATGATGGGTATGCTTTGAGTCTTTACCTTTGATTGTTATGCTTTGCTTGATCTAGGGGAAACTGTCTAGACTGACTCTTTCAAGTCCTAGTATATTTTGGTAGACCCTAGGTGGATACAATATCTAGAGTTATGGGCTTCTGACATGATCCTTTCTTAAATATCGTCACCATTTGGAACATACAATCTACTTTGGTATCTCAATATCCTATATCCTCCTTTGAGGAACTCTATTACTTTCTACTTATGTACATCTTCCTTCAATTGGAATAAGATGAGATCTTGGTCTTGCTTCTCCTTTCCCTCTACCATAAGAGATGATGTAGACCTATTATGCACAACTATTCCACTTTCACCAGATTCATCTAGTTGAACTCCCAATCATGCTAGTATGTGCACCTCTTTAGCCAATTCCCTCTTCTCTTCTTCCACATGAGTGATGCTTCCTATAGATAACTTGCTAAGAGCATTAATAACTACATTAACTTTACCTGAATGGTAGAAGATGCTCATGTTATAGTTCTTAAGCAACTCAAGCCATCTCCTCTACCTTAAGTTAAGCTCTTTCAGGGTGAATACATATTGTAGGCTCTTTTGGTCTATGAGTATATAAACATGTGCTCCATATAAGTAGTGGCACTAAATCTTGACTGCAAACACCGCCATAGCCAATTCTAAGCCATAAATTAGATAGTTCCTCTCGTGATTCTTAAGTTGTTTGGAAGTATAAGCTATAGCCTTACCACTTTGCATCAAGACATATCCTAATCGCACTCTAAAAGTACTAGATAGTTTGCTATTAGATAGTGATTGAATGAGTGTGATGAAGCCGAGTGGTTTGCTTGGGGACTAACAATAATCTCTGAGTGTTGGCCACACCAAGGGTACCTTTCCAGGGCATGACAAACTTGGTAGTAGAGCACAGAGTACATGTGTCCAAGGGAGTCTATGAAGTCGTGTCTACTAGAGCTTTGTTTATGGGTGGGTTATGCACCACACTTTATAGTAGGAGGCTATAGAAAATTAGGAATTATTATACTTTCTTGTATTCTGAGTCCGTGCGATAGAGTTTAATACTATAAAATTATGTATCTTATTTGTGCGTTACACATTTGTAGATCATACCTCTTAAGAGTATTGCCACCCAAAGAGATACTTCAGCTTGCAAAACTAAGAATTCATCACCAGAGATGCCTTCTTAGATAGAGACAAGAGGCAAAGGTCAATGTGCTAGAGCCGCTGGGGCTCTCCAGGCACCTATTACTTCTCCTACTTCTACTATAAAGGATGATTTCAGAGGAGCCATCACTATGCTCACCCAGCTGGTAGCCGCCCAAAATGGGAATCAAAGGTCATGAGCTGTTAGGTCTAGCTCCCAAAAGCCAACTGTTACAATGAAACATAGGGATTTTCTGAGAATAAACCCAACTAGTCTTTACAGGATCTAAGGTTGAAGAAGATCACCAGAATTTTATTGATGAGATGTGGAAGGTGTTGAAAGCTATGCATGTAACTGAGATTGAGGGAGTTGAACTTGCTTCCTATCAACTTAAGGATGTGGCAAATATTTGGTACAATTAGTGTGTTGAGAGACGAGGTAAGGATGCTGAGCCTTCCATTTGGGACGACATTGAGAGCGCCTTTCTTAATCACTTCTTTTTACAAGAGTTGAGGGAGGCGAAGGTTGATGAGTTTGTTAACTTGAAGTAGGATGGATGATTGTCAAGGAGTGTAGCCTTAAGTTTATACAACTATCCAGGTTAGCTCCTGAGATCCTCCTTGACATAAGATCTAGAATGAGAAAGTTTATATCCAACTTGGGCAAGTATGTGAAAAAGGAGTGCAAAGCGGCATTGCTAATTCTGGGCATGTATATCTCTAGGCTTATGGTCTATGCGCTACAACTTGAGAAGGATCAGAATTAAGAAGAGGGATAGTGAGGAGTATTTGAGCAAGAAGTCTAAGTTATCAGGGCATGATCTTAGCTAACATAAGCAAAGTAACGAGAACAAGTCCTATTTTCAAAAGTGGTCTTTGAATTATACACCATCCTCAGCAAGTACACCAGCTCTGAGTTACAGGTATGACCAAAAGTCTTAGGACCATTAGAAGTAGAGCTCAGGGTTCTCAAGCGTAAGCTAGTGTGACTCAAGGTTCAAGGGGAAACCACCATGTGGCAAGGGTGGCAAACTCTACCTAGGTGAGTGCCGTGAGGGCACAAATGCTTGTTATAGGTGTGGACAGACTGGTCACTTCCAAAATGAGTGCCTAATAAGGAGGCGAGGTGATAGAGGTAAAAAAACTCAGTCTTTGGCAGCACCACCAACTAACAGTAGGTAGAGAGGTACGACTACTAACATGGGTGGGTTTACAAACCATGCGATGGGAAATCGATAGGATCAGGAAGTTGCATTGGATATTATCATGGGTATGCTTTGAGTCTTTTCCCATTATGTGTATTTGCTTGACCTAGGTGCCACTTTATCATTTGTGATTCTATGTATGGATAGAAAGTTTGAGATCCTTCCTGAATGTCTTCTTGATCTTTTTAGTGTTGCTACTCCTATTGGTAAGTGCATTCTAGCTGAAATGGTATATAGAGATTGCACTGTGTCTATTTATCATAGAGATACTTTGGCAGGCTTAGTTGATTTAGACTTTGATATTGGAGTGGACTTGATTCACGCCTGTTATGCCTATGGGGATTTTAGAACCTGGACAATCAAATTTTAATTTCTAATTGAGCCTATTATAGAGTGGAAAGGTAGTTCTGCAGTGTCTAAGGGTAAATTTATTTCCTACCTTAGGGCCAAAAAGCTGATCTCTAAGGATGTATCTATCACCTCGTGCGAGTTAAGGCTGATGATATAAAGTCTCTACCTTTTGAGTCAGTTCCAATTGTCAATGTATTTCCTAATATCTTTGCTCATGATTTGCCTAGAGTCCTACCTGATAGGAAGATTGACTTTAGGATTGATTTCCTCCCTGATACTTAGCATATCTCCATTCCGCCATATAGAAAGGCTCCTGCAGAGTTGAAAGAAGTATAAGAGCAGCTGAAGGATCTATTAGATAAAGGATTTATTTGGCTGAGTGTCTCCCCATGGGGCACTGCTATCCAATTTGTGTGCAAGAAAGATGGTTCCCTCAGCATGTATATAGATTATGGCCAATTGAATAAGGTGACAATAAGAACAAATATCCCTCTTCCCATTACAAGATTCGACAACTTGTTTGACCAACTTCAGGGTACCACTATTTTCTCTAATATAGACCTTAGATCAGGCTATCAATATGTAACACCCTGTGAAATTATCAAAATACCCCTAAAATATATCGTACATATTACACGTCTTCTAAAGCTCCGATAGGAAATTCAAGATTGAATTTGCAATCAGCGGTGAAAATCGAGTCAGAAAATGGTCTCTACCCAATTTAAGAGCAATCGGGTCAAAAAATAAAATTCTAAAAATTTGGAAAATAGTAGCAAATCCGCGACCTGGCATGACGCGGAGGGGACGTGGAGATGCACTTGTGAATTTTTAAATTTTTTTATGGGAATTGAACTTTCCAAAAAATGGCAAAAATGTACTGGTCCGCGCCCCTGGCATGACACGAATCAATACATCAGTTTTTGAAGTTTTTCTTTTAATTATGAGAGGGGTATTTTGGATATTTTCAACCCATTTTTAAGACTTAAAACGTGTGTCAGAGTTCGTTTATTAGCTATTGAGGGTTCAAAACCCATATTTTTCTTAAGTTAAACGTACTTACTGAGAGAGGAGAAGAAGAGATGGTTGAGGGTTTCTACTCTAAGTCAAGATTTCTTTGAAGATTCGAACAATCTTCATCCCAGGTATGTAAAAGACTACCCATAACATGGAATTGTTCTTCCATGTGCCCCAGTATATAGATTATGTTGATAGTTAATAGTTAATAGAACTTGAGTTGTGATTCTTGAAGAATTTCTTAAATTTTATCATTAAGTTATGTATATAATCTTAAATTGATGATCCTCATACTTTTAAACAACCTTTTACATGTATTATTGTATGATTATGTGATTTACCTACTTGTTTAACCAATTACTTGAGCCATTGTATAGCCTCTACATGACTAAGTGTTAAAGACTAATTGAATGAACCTAGGGATTGATGTCTAGAGCCTGGCCTATATATGTATACATTATTACTGTGGTTCGGGTCTTGAGATGAGTGTTTGATGGCTAAGGTTGATGATGTGAGTGTCCTTATAGTTTAGATGAGATTGAACTTTGCCTTGAGAGAACAAATCCTACTCCTGAGTTTATAGATGATGAGATGAACTAAGTGTTCTTTCCTCTTAGGACCATTAGAAGTAGAGCTCAGGGTTCTCAAGCGTAAGCTAGTGTGACTCAAGGTTCAAGGGGAAACCACCATGTGGCAAGGGTGGCAAACTCTACCTGAATTGATAGACTTATGAGCAAATTAAGACCTGGGAGGAGTATTAACACCAAAATGGGTAAGAGTGAGTCCCCTTCTCACTCATTAACTATGTGTCCATCGTAGGAGAGGATTGGACCATGAAAGTGGATGCTTCCTTTGCCCTGCAGAGGGCTTGACAGACTTCTTTTAGGATCCCTGATAGACTCATCCTATACCCCGACAAGGTACTGGGCGGATGTGACAATAACATCTCTTCGTTGTATCATCACCAGCTCATAGATGGTGGTTGTCGGTTATAAAAACTGCCAGATAGGTTCCATGATGATAGTACTCAGACGTTGAGGTGATAGGGTGATGTCTTGATGGATAGTTATGTGATAGAGACCATTTCTTACTCTTAGTTAAGGATGAGTGATTGATCAGCGGATTGTCATTGTTTATTGTTACTTTAGCCCATTTTACATATAGTACATTTCACGTACTAACGCCTTTTTGGCGCTGCATCATTTTATGATACAGATTCTGTAGACAGAAGACTTTAGCAGCCTAATCATTGAGTTAAGAGATTTCGTGATTGCCAGCCTTGGTGAGTCCTCCACTACCTCTAGAGGGCATATTTATTTTGTATTATCTACTTTGATGTCTTTTATCTTGATTGAGGTAGCCATGACCTGTCATGGTACCTTCATAGACAGTAGCTATAGAGGTTTCATTGACAGAAACAATTGATTGTTGGAGTTAAATTCATTTCCTTGTTGCTTATTTATATGGAGACTATTCATCTGTTCTTAGCCCACTGATAGCCCTTTTATTTACTTACTATCTTCCACAATATGAATTGATTAAATGAATGCGATGGGACTAGGTGCTTCACTTGGGGGCTAGCAATAGTCTCTGAGTGCTAATTACATTTAAGGTACCCTCTCGAGGGGTGACAAACTTGGTATCAGAGTGCAGAGTTCAACTGTTCTAGGGAGTCTATGAAGTCATGTCTAATATAGTCTTGTTTATGGGTATGTTGTGTACCACACTTCATAAGAAGGAGGCTATAGGACATTAGGAAGTGTTACCCTTCTTGTATGATCTGAGTTTGTGCGATAGAGTTTAACCTTGTGGAAATCTCATTTTAACTCATGCGTTTCACCCTTATAGAAAATCCAAAGAGAACAACCGCTCAAAGAGATGCCCTAGCCCCGGCTGCTGCGAATGCTCAACCAGAGGCTCTAGTTCAGACCAAGTCGGGGATGCCCTGCTAGGACTGCTGAGGTCCCACAGGTGCCCCCTACTCAACCCCAGCCATCTCCCACTACCAAGGCAGAGTTTAGGGGAGCCATCACCATGCTGACTCAGTTGGTGGCCTCCTAGGGGAATAATTAAGGTTCTCAAAGCTCTTAGCTCTAGCTCAAAGGAGCCCTCAGCTACAACCAGACTTAGACACTTCTTAAGGATGAACCAGCCAGTATATACGGGGTCAAAGGTGGAGGAGGACCCACAAAATTTGATTGATGAGATGTACAAGGTTTTGAATGCTATGCATGTAAATGAGATTGAGGCAGTTGAGATTGCATCCTACCAGCTGAAGGATGTTGCTAATGTGTGGTACAATCAGTGGGAGGAGAGTAGAGGTGAGAGTGCGGAGCCTGCAGCCTGGGAGGAGTTTGAGACAACCTTTCTTGACTACTTTTTTCCTCAAGAGTTTAGGGAAGCGATGGTGGATGAGTTCTTCAATCTGAAGGAGGGAGGGATAACCGTGAAGGAGTACAACCTTAAGTTTATTAAGCTATCAAGGTATGCTCTAGAGATGGTGCAAGACATGAGGGCGAGGATGAGGAAGTTTGTGTTTGGTCTGGGCAGACATGTGCAGAAAGAGTGCAAGGTAGCTTTGCTGATTCTGGGTATGGACATCTCCAGAATTATGGTGTATGCCCAGCAGATAGAGGAGGACAAGTAAAAAGATAGAGAAGAGCAGATGAATAGAAAGGCGAAGTCAACGGGACATGAGCCTTAGCCTGCAGAGACAAAATAAGGGTGACAAGTCCTACTTTCAGAGGAGATCATCTCACCCTGCACAGTCTGTAGTGAGTGCACCCGTTTAGCCAAATAGGTATGACAAAAAATGTAATGATTATCAGAATTTCAGGGCTCCGGGTGCTGAATCTTAGGCCAGCGTGACCCAAGGCTAAGGCACGAGGGGAAAGCCACCTTGCGAAAAGTGTGATAGGCTACATCTGGGTGAGTGTTGTATGGGCAAGGATGTTTATTATTTATGTGGATAGGCTGGTCACTTCATTTTTGAGTATCCAAAAAGGAGGTGAGGTGAGGAGAGCAACAGACCACACTCATTCACAGCCCCTTCCGTGAGCAATTAGTAGAGAGGTCCTACAACTGGTACAGGAGACGGAACTAATAGTCTTTATGCTATGGGTGATCGATAGGAGCAAGAAGCTATACAAGATATTGTCACGGGTATGCTTCGAGTCTTTAGTTTTGATTTTTATGCATTAATTGATTCGGGTGCCACCTTATCTTTTGTGACCCCTTATGTGGCTAGTAAGTTCGGGGTCCTTCTAGAGGATTTTGATGAACGTTTTGATGTTTATACTCCTACAAAGTTGAGTGTATCTTAGCTAAGAGAGTTTATAGGGATAGTGTAGTGTCTATTTATCATAGAGACACCTTAGCTGATTTGATAAAGCTGGAGATGGTTGATTTTGATATAATAATGGGCATGGATTGGCTTCAGGCATGTTATGCTTCTGTTGACTGTAGAACCCAAATTGTTAAGTTCTAATTTCTTAATGAGCCTATCTTAGAGTGGAAAGGGAGTTCTGCTGCCCTTAAGGGAAAATTCATTTCTTATCTTAAAGCTAGAAAGTTGATCTCTAAAGGTTGCATTTACCACCTTGTGCAAGTTAAGTCTAATGATGTTGAATCTGCTACTCTTGAGTCAATCCCTATTGTAAATGAGTTTCCTAAGGAGTTTTTTGATGATCTTCTTGGAGTCCTTCCTGATAGAAAGATTGGCTTTAGGATTGATGTTCTTCCCAAGACCAAACCCATTTCAATTCCACCTTATAGAATGGCCCCTGTAGAGTTGAAAGAATTGAAAGAACGGTTGAAAAACTTACTAGAGAAAGGTTTCATAAAGCCTAGTGTCTCACTATGGGGTGCTCCTATCCTATTCGTGTGTAAGAAAGATGGGTCTCTCAGAATGTGCATAGACTACCAACAGCTGAAGAAGGTCACTATAAAGAACAAATATCCTCTTCCCAGGATAGATGATATATTTGACCAACTCTAGGTGCTACGTGTTTCTCCAAGATAGACCTCAGATCGGGTTATCATCAGGCTATAGGACATTACCCGAGGATAGATGACTTATTTGACCAACTTTAGGGTGCCTCTTGTTTCTCAAAGATAGACCTCTGATTCGGTTATCATCAGTTGAAGGTGAGGGAATGTGACATTCCAAAGACAACCTTTAGGATGCGGTATGGCCACTTTGAGTTCCTGGTCATGTCCTTTGGGTTGACAAATGCACCTACAACTTTCATGGATTTGATGAATAGGGTATTCAGAACATATCTTGATATGTTCATGATTGTGTTTATTGATGACATTCTGGTATATTCTAAGGATGAAAGGGAGCATGATAATCACCTTAGAGTGGTTTTGCAAATGCTCAATAATCATGAGTTGTATGCGAAATTCTCAAAGTGTGAGTTTTGGCTCAAGTCTATTGCTTTTGTAGGCTATGTCATTTCAGGAGATGGTATTCGGGTAGATACGCGAAAAATTGTAGCTGTTAAGAACTAGCCAAGACCAACTTCTCTAACTGAAATAAGAAGCTCCTTAGGTTTAGTAGGCTACTATTGCAGATTTGTTGAAGGATTCTCTTCTTTGTCAGCTCCGTTGACTAAGCTAACTCAAAAGAAGGCCAAGTTTCAGTGGTCTGAGGCATATGAAAAGAGTTTTTAGGAGTTGAAGACTAGATTGACTTTGGCACCAGTGTTGGCCTTAACAGACGAGATGGGGGACTTTGTGATATATTGTGATGCATCCCGAGTTAGATTAGGTTGTGTGCTTATGTAGAGAGGGAAGGTGATAACTTATGCTTCCAAATAGCTTAAGATCCAGGAGAAGAACTATCCGAATCATGATCTCAAGTTCGCAGCAGTGGTGTTCGCACTTAAAATCTGGCGTTACTACTTGTATAGAGTGCATGTCGACGTGTTCATTGACCACAAGAGCCTGCAGTACGTGTTCAACCAGAAAGAGCTCCACCTGCGGCTGAGAAGATGGCTAGAATTGCTCAAGGATTATGATATGAGCATTCTCTACCACCTAGGTAAGGCTAACATTTTTGCTAATGCTCTTAGAAGGATGTCTATGGGTAGCATTGCCCATATGGAGGAGGGTAAGAGAGAAATAGCTAAAGAAGTACATAGATTGGCTCGACTGGGACTGCAACCTGAGGAGAATAATGAAGGTGGGGATAATGTTCAGAATGGTTCTGCTTCATCCTTAGTTTCGAAAGTGAAGGAGAAGCAAGACTAAGACCCTGTCTTGTTCCAATTGAAAGAAGCGATTTACAAGCAGAAAGTGATGGTTTTCTCCGAAGGGGAGATGGGTTATTAAGATATCGAAG
>DF361196.1:67048-78709 GCA_000787875.1 Solanum virginianum | reverse complement strand
TACTGAGGATAATGGGTTCTTCGTTTAGGCATCCTTGAATGTATATACATAATCGTATATGTTTTGTCTTAATATAAAAGGATTTGAAATTAAACCTTAGGCTTGAATTTTGGGAATTGACTATGGAATTGGTTAATTTTTGAGTTTAGGCTAGACATATAGTAATATGAATATTTTAGTTTGAAGTCTTATAGTGATTATTATTTTATTAGATTGTGGTGCTACGAATTCCATTCAAAAGGGAAAGTCTCAAGTGCTTAATTGATTGTGATTCGACTAGGGCAAGCGGACTTTCAAAACTTCATAATTCTCATAGAATTCTCAAATTATCCTTTCTCGTACGTGTGATAAATGAAATATTCTAATATTATAAGAATTGGGGTGATTAAGATATAAATGTGAGTTGTTGTGTTACTTGAATTAAAAAAAGTGATTAAGTGATGAGAATTCTACATTTTTGAGATATAATGTTGTGGTTGGGCGTTATGAGTGGTTTCGTTTATGGAAATTATCTTATGTGCATTCATTCCATGTCATACTTATTTGCATTGGTTTTGGATATACATATGAGTAAGATGACAACAATTGAGGTCGAGGTCTTTACTGGCCAAGATATGATGCCGAGGTCTTTGCCGGCGAAATTATGATGTTGAAATATTTGCTTGCGATATTATGACACCGAGGTCTTTACCGGTGAAATTATGATGTTGAAATCTTTTGTGATGCCGAGGTCTTTGCTGGCGATAATATTATCCCGAGGTCTTTATCGATGATGATTTTATGTTGAGATATTATCAGTGATGACGTGATGCTGAGGTCATTGCCGGCGATTATTGCATAAACATTGCATCTCATCATTGCATATTCTTGCATAGTATGATGTCATTCTTTAATTGATTGTGATATCTTTTGTGAGTTGTAGCTTATGCTCTGGAATTTTGATATTGTGAAATACTATCTTTATTATTATATATTGCTGGGCTGGACTGACTTTCTGTGCAGATTGTAGTCATGGAGGTCGATTGGGATAAAATGAGTTTATGTATTCTATCAGACTTACTTTGTTTTGTTAGTTGACTTGCTGGGTACTGTGTTGTATTTGGTACTCGCCTCTTGTTTCTACACTTGAGTAGGTTGTGAGCCCGGATAGTAAATAGTATTTTCCTTGATCATCCGAGGCTTCCCAGGAGGCTTAGAGAGGTAGCTATTGTTATTTAGCTGACTCTCTTGTTCCTGATTTCTTCTGTGCTTTGTTCGACTCGAGAAGAAAGTCAGTTTGGACTTGTATTTCTTTGAATTTTCTGTATTCATAGTGGCTTGTACACGTGACAACCAATCCTTGGGTGGTATTTAATTTTATGGAACTTTTTAGCTTTAGTTATATACTCTATTTGATTACTTTTGCGCATTATGTCTATTTTCCCTTTGGGTTAAGACTGACTTGTTTCGGTGGGATTGAACAAGTGCCATCATGCCTATTTTTGGGTCGTGATAGTTGGTATCAGAGCCCTGGGTTGATAGTTCTCATGTGTGTACAAGCCAAGTCTAAATAAAGTATTGAGGATCGGTACGAAGACGTCTGTACTTATCTTTGAGAGGCTATAAAGAATGTTTGGAAACTTCTTTTTATTCATTCTCTCATCATGCGGAGTTATCTTTGTTAGTAATGAGTGGTGCCTTTGTTATTTCGATAGATGGCAAGAACTAGAGCTACTATTACTACTGGTAGAGTTGAGGCTGCTCCAGAAACAAGTGTTGAGGCCCTTGTTAGAGGTAGGGGTGGGGTTGAGCTAGAGGTCGTGCTCATGGAGTGGCATCAGTGAGAGGGCATGATCGAGGAGCAGCACCAGTTAGATGGCAGGATAGAGGGGCTTTTCCAGAGCAGCAGATAGAGGTTAATAAGGATCAGGCCCTTCCAGACCCCACAGCTGCGCCTTTACTTCAGGATACCCTACTGAGGATAATGCGTATGCTTGAAAACCTCACTCAGAGGGGTGGTACGACAGGCACACAGGAAGTTTCATAAATGAGAGTGGAAGCGTAGACTTCAGGGCAGCATCAGAGTGTAGTTCATCAAGATCAGGTGTGTCAGCCCCAGTGGTTCCTGCACCAGCTATTGGGGCACAAACCACTCCAGAGGCAGTTCTAGCAGCAGATGATCAACTTAGTTACAAAAGATTTCAGAAGATGAGACCACCTCAATTTTAGAATGGTAACAGTGAGAACGTTCATGAGTTTCTGACCTTGTGTCATGAGATGCTAGATGCAGTAGGGTTGGTTGATCAGCGTGGTATCCGTTTTGTGGCACTTAAACTTCGTGGATGAGCCAGGGAGTGGTGGAAGTCTTACGTGGGGTCTAGACCAGTTAGATCCCCTCCAATGGATTGGAGTGCATTCTCTAGTACTTTTAAGGAGCGCTTCTTTCCTTGTAGTGTACGGGAAGAGACCCAATTGATGTTTAAGGACTTGAGACAAGGTGGTATGACACTTACTGAGTATGAGGCTCATTTTTTGTTAGTTATCAAGACATGCCTTAGCTATGATTCCAAATGAGGGGGAGAGAGTCCATTGATTTGTGAGGGGTTTGAATTTCTCGATTAGATCCTATGTATTCAGAGCAGCTCATGAGGCAGAATTGCTAGTTCGAGAAGAGTTTGGAGACCCTAAGAGGGCTCACACTAAGGGTCAATTTTCTAGTACTTCATCAGGAGGTAGGGGTTCTTATAGGAATGGTGGATCCTTCAGGTGACATGGTCCTATCTATACATCTACGCTAGCAGCTGAGGGTGGACAGATGTCTCGAGGGTCCCCTAGTTCCACCCATGATAGCCATGGTAGTTTTTTCGGTGGACAACAATCTTCTACACCAAGGTCTTGTTTTGGAAGTGGGGATCTAGGACATTTGATTTGACAGTGTCCCTTTCAAACTCATTTGGGACCCCATTGTACTAATTCTACAGCTCCAGTTAGAGATTCGGCTCCACCGGCAAGGATTCAGGGCAAGGGTCAAACTACTAGAGGTCAAAGGACTCCATATAGTGGCACTTCGGCCCCACGTAGTGGAGATCAAGGTGTAGCTCAGAACGGTGGTGGTAGAGGATCTTAGTGCTATGCGTTTCCTGGAAGACCCGAGGCAGAAGCTTCAGATGCAGTTATTACAGGTACTATTCCAGTCTATCATTGTCCTGTATCTGTTTTATTTGTTCCCGGGTATACCTACTCTTATGTGTCTACATACTTTTCATCTGGGTTGATTTATTTTGTGATCGAATGTCCGTGCCCATGTATGTTTCTACACTAGTAGGTAAACCTTTAGTGGTGGATCAAGTGTATCGATGCTGTCTTGTTTCTCTGGATGGGTATGATACTTGTGTAGATATGATTATTCTAGATATGGTAGACTTTGATGTCATCTTGGGGATGGATTGGCTTTCTCCTTATCATGCTATTCTTGATTGCTATGCAAAAACTGTGACCTTATCCATGCCCGGTGCACCAAAGATTGAATGGAAGGGTGATAGTGGTTCTTATTCTAGTATAGTTATCTCCTACATCCATGCCCAGGAATTGATTGATAGGGGATATTTGTCTTACTTGGCCTTCATTCGAGATACTAGTATTAAACCACTGAAATGACCCCAAAAACGTGTCTCGAAATGCCCAAAATTTTAATTTCCATATATCTTAAAATCCATTTTTATTTCAAAAATCTGACTTCATATTCTTGTTCATGGGGTCAAAATTAAGGGAAAAAGGGTCTAACCCCAATTTAAGAGCGAAGAATTAGCAATTACGAAAATTCAAGAATGCAATTTCCAGTGTGTATTCCGCGACACTAGCGCGGCACGCCAATGCCTTATTTTGAGAATTTTTCTGTTTCGGGTCCAAGACTTTGGGTCATGGGCCCAAGGGTTCCCATACATGTTTTTACCTATACTTAGCTTTATTTCACCCTCATATCATCCAAAACATTCTCCAATACTCACAAAAACACTTAGTCATATTTTCACTCCCCAAACTCAAGTCCCAAACCCTTATCCCAAGCTAAGGATCTCCTTCAAGGTTCTTCTTCAAGCTTCAAGTCTCTATCTCTAATCCTCACCAAGTTCATCTCTAAGCTAGGTATAAGGTGTTGAACCATTGGGTTCTTTCACCCATAGTGACTAAGCCTCATTTTAACTAATATTGCATGATTTAAAATTGATTTTACATGTGGGTCTTGTATATTCCCATGATACCCTAGCCTCTGTTTACTTAAATTGCATGATTTAAAGTTGATTTATAAGTAGGTCTTGCATATTATGAAATTCACTGCACACTATATTAAAGCTATGTAAAGTTGTGACTGTTTTGCTACGTTTTGAGCTATAAATCTTGGCCTTATTGTAAGACTTGATGAGGGGTTTTGATGTATATTGCTTGAGGGTGTTGCAAGGTGTTGATTGATGGTTTTACAATGGATTTACTTGCATGATTTCATCTCTAAATTGCATGGTCTTATACTACCATTTCACACCCGCTAAGTGTTTAATAAAATATCCGGTTAGGGTTACTTGAAGAATTGAAGGTCCAATGCATATCTAATGAGTTGAATGATGTTAGGATGATTATATGATGATGAAATGATATATATATATATATATATATATATATAATCAAACGATTGATAAATTCACATCAGACAAGGGTTGTATTGTTAGCTATTTTGATGTTATTAAGTTTTTTGAAGTAAATTTCCCCAAGTTTATTTAATGATGAATTAATTAAGTTAAAAAAGATTTTTAAGAAGTGATGAATCATGTAAAGCACATATG
Organism: Solanum virginianum; assembly: GCA_000787875.1. Classification (NCBI taxonomy): domain Eukaryota; kingdom Viridiplantae; phylum Streptophyta; class Magnoliopsida; order Solanales; family Solanaceae; genus Solanum; species Solanum virginianum. Next base: position 73,895 of record DF361196.1, on the reverse strand, counting down.
GTATTACAAGTGAATTGTTGGGTCCTTATGTTGTTGTATTCTTGAGAAAATAAAGAGTTCTTTCTTGGTGGTTGAAATGCAATGGTTTGATGAGCTAGTTCTATGAAATGCTTTATCCAAAAAGGGACAGGCTCCCATAAGGAAGGTCACTTAATTCGAAAAGGGACGGACGGGCTTCCATAAGGAAGGCCACATAATTCGTAAAGGGACGGGCTCCTAATAGAAAGGACACTTAATTCGAAAAGGGACAAGCTCCTGTAAGGAAGATCACATAATCTGAAAAGGGACGGACTTCCATACGAAAGGTCACTTAATCCAAAAAGGGATGGGCTCCCATAAGGAAGGCCACTTAATCTAAAAAGGGATGGGCTCCCGTAAGGAAGGTCACTTAATTCGAAAAGGGTTAGGCTCTCTTAAGGAAAGTCACTTAATCCGAAAAAGGATGGGCTCCCGTAAGGAAGGTTGCTCCTCCAAAAGGTCTTATGTTATGTTGGTTGATGTTTCTTTCCACACATAAATATTATGATCTATGTAAGATGAATGATTTCTAAAGCATGGTTTACATAAGCATTGGTTATACATGCCATATTGTTATTATGCTATCTATTATTACTTATGATCTCTTGCTATGAAATAAGACTTTCTCTCTTTTAATTATGTTTTTGACTATGAGGGTAAGCATGGTTGCTTTGTCTTGGCCCTTGCTCTTATCTTTATGTAGTAGAGGTGTTGTTGGACATATGATATATCTATGCTATGAGCTTTAGCTCTATTGACTTTTGTTTCTTATGATATGAAGGATGTTCCCTTAGTCCTATTTTTCCCTTTTTGTGCTTATCATTTATTGTCATTTTAAATTGCTTCCGAGACCAAGGATATGTAATGATATGCTATGAGGCTTGTTTGGGGTTCCTTCAGCTTCCCCATTCGTTGGTCATGTCTAGACCCTAGGCTTGGGTCGTGACAAACACCTTCTATAGAGTCCATTCTTGTGGTTCAGGAGTTTGTCGATGTGTTTCCCACTAACCTTCCAAGTGTTCCACCAAATAGGGATATTGACTTTTCTATTGACCTAGAGCCAGGTACTAAGCACATCTCTATTCCTCCGTATAAAATGGCTCCAGTTGAGTTGAAAGAATTGAAGGACCAACTTCAAGATTTGTTGAGCAAGGGATTTATTCGCCCTAGTGTGTCACCTTGGGGGTGCCCCAGTCTTGTTTGTGAAAAAAAAAAGATGTGTCTATGAGAATGTGTATTGATTATAGACAGTTGAACAAGGTGACTATCAAGAACAAGTACCCTCTTTCCCGTATTGATGACTTATTCGATCAACTTCAGAGAGAGGTTGTATTCTCTAAGATTGACTTGAGGTTTGGTTATCATCTGCTGAGGATTAGAACCTCAGATATCCCTAAGACATCTTTCCAAACTTATTATGGCCACTATAAATTTTTTGTGATGTACTTTGGGTTAACCAATGGCCCGACAACATTTATAGAGTTGACGAATAGGGTCTTTCATCCGTACATAGATTCTATTATTATAGTATTCATTGGCGACATCTTGGTGTATTCCAAGACTGAGGCTGATCATGTTCGTCACTTGAGGATAGTGCTACGGAGGTTAAGGGAGGAAAAGTAATATGCAAAATTCTCCAAGTGCGAGTTCTGGCTTGATTTAGTGGTATTCGTAGGGTATATGGTGTCTAAAGAGGGAATTAGAGTAGATTCGGCTAAGGTTAAGGCAGTTAGAGATTGGTAAATTTGTCTAAGGTTGAGGCAGTTAGAGGTTAGTTAAGGCCTACTTCAGCTACTGAGATTCGTAGTTTAGTGGGGTTAGCTGGGTATTATAGGAGATTTATTCAGGGTTTTTCTTCCATTGCAGCCCCAATAACTAGATTAACTCAAAAGAATGTAGCTTTTTACTATTCGATGAGTGTGAGGTGAGCTTATAAAAGCTTAAGACCTTATTGACTTCAACTCCCATTTTGACGCTACCTGAGGCAGGTGTGGACTTTACAGTGTATTGTGATGCTTCGAGAGTTGGTTAGGGTGGCATGTTAATGCAAAAAAGAAAAGTGATTGCCTGTGCTTCTAGATAGTTGAAGGTTCATGAGAAAAACTATCGTACTCATGACTTAGAGTTAGCTATTATGGTTTTTGTGCTTAAGCTATGGCGTCATACTTATATGGTGTGCATTGTGAAGTCTTCACTGATCATAGGAGTCATCAGTATATTTTCAGTCAAAAGGATCTGAACTTGAGGCAACATAGGTGGATGGAGTTACTAAAGGACTATGATTTGACCATCTTATACCATCCATGGAAGGCTAATGTGGTGGCCGATGCCTTGAGTAGAAAGGCTTCTAGCATGGGGTGTCTAGCCGTCATTCGAGTTGAGGAGCGACCTTTAGCCAGGGACTTACAACGTCTATCTAATGGCCTAGTTAGGTTACAACAATCTGATGAAGGTGGTGTACAGGCTTTCATTGAGGCTCATTCTTCCTTGATGGACCAGATTCACGAGCGTCAGTTTGAGGATGAGAAATTATGTACCCTCAGAGACAAAGTGACTAGGGGAGAGGCTAAGGAAGTGGTGCTTGATCCTGATAGTATTTTGAAGATTGGAGGTCGGGTCGATGTGCCTAAGGTGGGCGTGCTCTTATCTTTATGTAGTAGAGGTGTTGTTGGACATATTTGGAGGGCGGGTCGATGTGCCTAAGGTGGGCGATTTGATTAGATTGATTCTTGAGTAGGCTCAATGTACTCATTATTCCATTCATCCAGGAGCTATAAAAATGTATCATTTCCTGAGTCAGCATTATCGGTGGTGTGGCATGAAGAAGGACATTTTAGATTTTGTGTCCAAGTGTTGAACTTGTCAGCAGGTTAAGTACGAGCACCAATGGCCTGGAGGTGAGTTTTAAAGGATTCCCTTTCCTACGTGGAAGTGGGGAGCGTATCACCATGGATTTTGTGGTGGGTTTGCCCACTACTATGAGTGGTTATGACTGAATCTAGGTGGTTGTAGATCGACTAACTAAGTCTGCCCATTTTCATTCCTGTCAAGGTTAAGTATACAACGGAGAAGTTGGCTGAGCTTTACGTCAGTTAGATAGTTAGATTGCATGTTATGCCTGTTTCTATCATTTCTGACCAAGATTCAATCTTCACTTCACATTTTTAGAAAGCCTTACAGCATGGTCTAGGTACTCAGTTGGATATGAGTTCAGCCTTTCATCTTCAGATAGATGGACAGTATAAGATGACTATTCAGGTGTTGGAGCACATGCTCCAAGCATGTGTGATCGATTTTGGTTCTCGTTGGGATCAGCACTTGCCCTTGGCAGAGTTTGCCTACAATAATAGTTATCATTCTAGCATTCAGATGGCTCCATTCGAGGCTTTGTATGGTAGACAGTGTAGGTCTCCGATTGGTTGGTTTGATTCCTCTAAGATGGACTCATTAGATGTAGACTTTATTAGGGACTCTATAGAGCAGGTCCACATGCTTTAGGGTAGGTTGTTGGCACTCAAAGTCGACAAAAGAGTTATGTAAATAAGAGGGTTCAAGCCCTAGAGTTTATGGTGGGCAATCATGTTTGGCTTAAAGTGTCACCTACGAAGAGTGTTATGAAGTTTGGTAAAAAGGAAAAGCTTAGCCCTCGATTCATTGACCCATTTGAGATTTTGGAGTGAGTTGAAAAGATGGCCTATAGACTGGCTTTGCCACCTAGCCTATCATCTGTGCATCCTGTGTTTCACGTCTCTATGCTCAGAAAGTATGTGCCCGATGAGTCTCATATACTTTCATTTGATTCGGTGGCATTGAGTCCGGACTTTTCATTTGAGGAAGAGCCTATAACTATTTTGGATAGACAAGTTCAAAAGCTTAGAAACAAAGACATTGCTTCCGTGAAGGTACAATGGAAGAATCGATCAGTCAGAGAAGCGACTTGGGAGATAGAATCAGACATGCGTACTAAATACCCCCACCTTTACGAAACTTCAGGTACTTTATCTTACATTGTGTTCGAGGACAAATATGATTTTTAGTGGTGGATAATGTAATGACCCGTTAGACTATTTTGAGAATTTGTCTTATTATTTTCTTAAAATGTTCTTCTTGTAAATTGTAGTAGATATTTCGATAACTAAGACTACATATTACTTTACGTAACTTGTGGGCTATGAATTAATATTAAGTAATGGAGGGACAAAATTAGTGGAATCTCTTTTCCTTATTTTATGATTAGTGGGAGAGTAATTATGCAATGTGTTTCTAGATTTATTAGTAGTATGGGGGACAAGATTTGCTGCTTGCATATCTTGATAGGAAGACGAAAACTAGTTGGAAGGTGACTATAAATTAAAATACCTTATCTTTAATAATGGAAACCACTAGAGGATCACCTTTGAGAAAAGAGAAACCCACTAGACAATTATTTTTGCTGCTTAGGGTAGTATATATATATAGGACTATGTACATCATTTCTTTAGCAAATTAATCAAGTTAGAAGATAAAGAAGGAGGGAATTTGGATGACATATTAAAGGTTTTTCATTAAAACTTTTCAGGTTAGTGAGTCAATGGTCCTTTTATAGAGTAATATATAGTGAATAATGAATTATGCATTGATCTTTAATATTATTCTATAGAATTTTATTGCTTAGAGGATAGAGATATATATTGAGTGAGTTAAACAAAATGGAATCTTTCAATTTTCTATCTGCACCATGTGTATTCTTAGTTTTTAAAGACAATTAGTAATCATCATTGGCAATCTGTATACCCATATCTTTTTGGATAGTAATGACAATATTGGTGTCACAACCCGATCCTGTGGGCCGTGACTAGTGCCCCGATGGGCACCTAGACACAATCACCAAACTGAATTTCAAATAAATAGCTTATGCCGACATAAGTATCAAGCCTATTACCAAGTCTGATCAAACATATCTAAAATTTCTAAGGAAATTTCTAGACAGATTTACTTACACTCCTCAGATTATCCGAAAATGACTTGCATATCAAAAGGTGTCAACAGAGGCCAAATGGAATCAACAGAATATCATAGGATGGGATAGAGCCCCATCATACCCCCGAACGAATGTATATACATATAATACAACGAAATAAAGTACATATATAAACCAAAAGTGGGCTCCAGAGTAGGGGAGCACTTCAAACCGCAGACGGACGTCCTAAGCTGACGGGTCACCAAACTATATGTCAGTACCTGCGGGAATGAACGCAGCCCCCAAAGAAAAGGGGGTCAATACGAAATATGTACCAAGTATGTAAAGTAGAATGTATAGAATACAAATCAAAGTAATAACAAAATCGGAAGTATAAATGTCAAATGCTTATCCAAAATATCAAAATACTTAACATAAGGTGTACATTCAAAATCACAAACGTTTACTTTTCAAAATACAAATCATGCATAGGGCAGAGGAAATAGGGACGCCCGCCTATCGATGGCACCTTAACACGACATAACACCAGAAAGTTTCAAATATCTGAATCCCCGTCACAAATCACAACACGACATAACGCCAATCACGACAAAACGTCAATCACGACATAATTCTTATCATGACATAACACCAATCACGACATAACACCAGAATATATTAGGCCATAAACACGACACAACACCGAAGTATATTAGCATGCGCACGACAACAATCGGCCCAGGAACCGGTGAATGATATCATAATATGCATGACCGAAGTAGTGAGTAGTCTACATTTATGGTACAGCTTTTATCCAAAATTACAGACGTTTAAAGTTTTAAAATCAATATAGAATAAATTCTTTCAAAATTATTCAAATTTTACATATTCTTGTAACTTACCAATTTCCAAGACATAGGAGTAAATATTTGGACAAATTAACATAAGAATGCCAAAGAACAATTACGGACTATACACAAGCTCGGATTGCAAGAATGGAGTTTCCTCGAGATTCATATCATAGCCTATTTTTAACTAAGATATGCCAAAAAGAAAGGTTACTTTACATACCTCAACACTTCTCCAAAATAATCCATACGTAAGATAAATCCAACTTGTGCTTCAGATTTTTCCAAAGTCTACAAACAATTCATAACAAGGCCAAACAATTAGCTAAAAGACTTATTGGGCATAAAATTCTAATTTTTTTTTAATTCTATAAAAATTTTGGCAGCATTTTCCCTTAAACTAGGCTGCCTCGAGAATCCATCTCGGCTCAAATCAACAACAACAACAACAATAACAACAGTCCCACAATATCAACAACCAACTCAAGGAACATTATAGCAATAAAAGTGCCATGTATCATCATGTAACATTATTCCAAAAATTTCGGCCAACACACTATGTATACATATAGATGATTTCCAATAATTCTTTCACTCTACAATGATCATATAACACTAACTAAGCATTAATTTATAATTCCAACAAAACATAACTCCATATAACATACCTAAACCCATTCAGCCAACTTTTGTTCCACACAACTTATTTACAACATTTAATTCTTTCAGGATTTTCCTTCATTTCAATATACTACAACATACATACAATCTTTAGAACACATAAAACAACATTAAATCTTACCTTACCACTCTAACTCCTTAAATGAGCTAGGGTTCCAAAAATGAAGAAGAAAATATTTTCTTGCTCCAATAACTCATTCAAGCTACTTAGGAGACTCAGTACAGTAGGTTTGTATCATCAAAATAATTTTGGAGTGAAGCGAAATGAATTACCAATTTCCAAGAGAGTTGGTCGAGAGCTTAGTCTTGGTTTTTCAACTTTGTTCTATGTTTTCTAGTTTTGGCTAAGTATGGAAAAATA
>DF361196.1:40118-53976 GCA_000787875.1 Solanum virginianum | reverse complement strand
ACAGATTCCACTCTTCATCTGTTTTATTTTCAAGCTTTTTAGTGGTAAAGACTGATTGATAAAAATTCTTGGCATAAAGCAGATCTTCCATTTTTTCCTTCCAAATGGCAGAATTAGTGCCATTTAAAGTGATCATTCTACTAGTGTTGGCTTCTATTATTTTCCCCAAAAAATTATTAACCAAAGTAATTCTTTTCTAATGTGGAAGTTCAGACTATGCTGCAACCACAGAGCATACTCAGACAAAACCTCGGCTCTGATACTAGTTTGTTGGGAAAAATAAGGACTTAACACAAAATAAATATGGCACAAAAATATGAAAAATGAAAAATAATGACACCAAAGAATTTTACGTCACTATCTAATTTAATACGAATTGTTTGTTGGGAAAATATAAGGAATAACACAAAATAAATATGGCACAAAAATATGAAAAATGGAAAAATAACGACACCAAGAATTTTACGTGGAAACCCTTCTAAATAAGGGAAAAACCCACGGGCCAAGAGGAGCAACTGATATTATTATTGTAAGAAATTTTTCACCGTGTAGGTACAAGTACAATACTCCTAAAGACTTCTACACACACAAAAGAAATACTCTCTTTTGATTTTTCACCTTACCAAAAATATCGCTCACACTCTATTTTTCTTCACAGACTATTTTTATTAAATAGCCTATGGTATACCTCACAGATAAAAAATACTTAATGTATTTTTATTCTCTTTGTGGCTCTCTTTTTTTTTTCTCTGTTTGTTGGTGTACAAATGAAGGAGCTTGGCATCTCCTTTTATAGGCAAACAATTTGCCTTAAAGCAAATGGTTGGCAACTTGCATTTGCAAGTTGCAGCTGCAAATTGTAGCTGCCATTGTTGACAATATTGCAGCCAAAATTTGGCTGCCTCATTTGTTGACCAAAATGAAATTTGCTGTTTTGCAGCATTCTTTGAAAAAATAATGGGGGCTGGACCCCACATATACAACAATGGATGAGAAACTCTGCAAAATGCAAATTGAAGTTTTTTTCAAACCACATGATATATGTGATGATCATGCGAAATGTTACTATATATTCTTATTAGCCTGTCAAAAGACTTCTTGGCTATTCAACATATCAAATATTATCAACTGTCTCTAAGCTCTTTCTATCAATCATTTTGTATGATATTCAGCATCAAGCCAAAACTGAATTGTTGTAGTGTAATAGCTTGATATGAGCTATGACAACAGTTATTTATTTATTGTTAGAGCACGTATCAAGCTTGTTTAGTTTTAAAATAAATATAATAGTAACAACAAAAAATTTAATTTAAGATTCTGTTTTTAGTTTTAAATTTTTCATTAAACAATGCTTCAAGTTTATCGCAAATAACAAAATAACCCACAGTTATTTTGGAGCAAGAACAAGATTTTTTTTTGTTCATTTTTCCCTCTTTTTTCTCTTCTCTCATTTACAAATTGACCAATTTCCATATAATAGAATGATGTGATGCTCAAAGGAGAAAGGGGTGTAGTTGGGGAATTCAAATAAGGAGGAAAAAAGAGGGGTAAGGGGGGGCGGGGGGAGAAGGAGAACAAAAGGTGGAGTTCGAAATTTTCAAAGGAAAAAGGGGGTGGGGGAGGTGTGGCAAGAGGGTGTTCAGGTGTGAGGAAAAAGAAGGGGTGGGACAGACATCTTAGGGTGTTGGGTGTGAAGAAGAAGAAGAAGAAAAACGAGAGGTGATCAGGCTTGGGGAAGAAGGAGGAAAGGAAAATTATTGGCTAAAAAAAAGGTGGGGGCATGGGGGGGTTCGGACCTTTTTCGATTTATGTTTTTTATTATTTATGTGCTCATTTTTTATCTATTTGAATGGTACTAAATTCACTTGAAATGAGATTAGGGGATAAAGAATTATCTACAAAATTAAGTGGCAAAATAAATTTAGCAAAAAAATTCAAAAGATATTCATGTTTTTTCTCGATTATATATAATCAATTGTATTGATGACAGGCTTTTTACACTTATGCCGCAAACATTTCTATGTCAGTGCCTCATCAATATTATGTAATAATATTTTTTTCTAGCAAACAAATATATCACGCATTCCGAACACATAACATCAACCAAATAAATTTAAAAAATCACATGCCGATTGTACTTTTTTATTTTTATTTTATTTTTGCAAGAAGAGAAACCTCCAACTTGCTATTACTTTTTACCCCAATCATAAGCCTTGTAGTTTACAAGAGTTCCATTATCCTCATCATAGTATCCTAAATAAAAGCCTTCTGGTCTGACCACCCATACACATGTGAGTGTGTAATCCATAACTTGTCCATCATGGATACAATTCTCAGGATCATTAAACACATCAAATACACTGTCTTCTGAATTCCACCAGAAATGACAAAAAAATAAAGTACGATCAAAAGCTTGCTCGCAAAATGACCAAGTAAAGTTTTGGGTACTGGATAGAAAATGGTGTCCTAGGTCATCTTGTTTTGAAGCACAATGAATTTCCAGTTGAGGTGAATTGGAAGGAAGATCGTCGATGATTTGTACCTGATAATCCATTTTAAAAAGACAACCTCTAATAAGGCCAAGGGGAAAGCCAAATAAGAAGAAAAATAGGATTATTATCATGATAGCACTGGGGTGGCTCATTTTGTGAAAATATAATTTTGGATCTTAAAAGGTAATGAAAATTTATACAATTTTCTTTTTCACTTTTTGGTAATAAAATCTTAATTTTGGAGTCCAACAATTATAACATTTCTAAAAAAAGTACTGAATAACTATTGAATACACCGTATTTGTTTTCTTTCTATTTTTATCCTTGAACTTATGGGAAGATAATAGCAAATGCGTTTCGTAACTGATAATTGGAAAACTATCTTTTCCTATTTTAGCTTTGTGTACCTGCACAAAGGTTGAAATTTAATAAATTACTAAACTTGTTGGAACATTTTATAAACATATTACAATTATAATTGTTTTAATAAATATTCAGTACTACATTTAATAAGATTCTTTTTATTAATCTGCTTGATTTTTTATTACCATGTCATAGTAGATTTTTGGTTACATATATCTAGTGCCGGTAACACTTATCCTGTGTTCCTTAAAAATATTTCTATCATCTATTTTATAGAAATGTGAAAGGTAGGATGACCAAGGATAAAAATATAATTTCACTTTCATAAAAATCTATCAAAAAATATAGCCCAAAAAGATTATATTTCTATTATTCTATTGAAATATAAAATCAATACTGACCAAGGATCAAAAAACAATTTCATATGCTAACAAAAATCTACTAAGAAAGATAGGAAAAAAAATTTAAAAAATTTATTTTCTACGTATGATTTCCTCAGCCTATCTCTATATTGGCACATGAGAGGTCAATATCATGCTTTTGGGTAGCCTTTACATACCTGAGAATGAATATTTCTTCAAGAAATGAACTTCTCTCTTATATGTATGGGATCATGCCGAGTGCTTCTAACCTAGAATATAGGTATTAAAATCTATTCTATAGGGGGATGACAAATTTGAAATGGATTAAGGTAACAAAAATTCTTTAACACAAAGTTGAGATGAAGTCTTCCTTACCAATCGAGTATCGATATGAAATTCTATGAAATTGGGTGATCCAATAACTTCAAAGTTGTGAATGTATGTTAAGGTCATTTCCTAAGTAATTGAAGAGTATTGTATGTGGTTTGAGGTCATTAGGGACACCCAAGGTCAAGCCAAATTCAAAACATTTTCATCGGCTAAGTTTCAGTATAAGTTCATAGAAGGGTCAACTTCAAATGGCCAAATCTCTCACCACATAATGAGTTAGGTGACCCATAATATATTAAATTAAAGAACATTGAATCATCTTTTTAACACTTCCAATATTTTTTCCTTAATGAGACTTCAAAGTAAAAACTTATAACTATTTTACTGAAGCCTGCCGAATCTATAAAATTCGGCGATCCGACGAATAATTAGGTGACTTGATGAAAAATTAGGTGATCCATTTATTTAGATTGCCGAAATACTCTAAGTAAGCTTAGCAATTGTCGAAAAGGGTGACCCTAGGTCATCTTTGGCTGCTAAAACTCATCAAAAGGTCATTTTTTTCAATTGTGATGATTATTTGATTTTCTCAAAAGGATATTTTTTATTTTTTATCCTTAAACTAGAAGCTCTTGAACTCCTGACGAACAAAAAAAACTAATTTATTCCCACAACTTATGCTCGATTAGCAACAAAAGTCATATTCTAAAAAGAATTGTTAAGTGGAATCAGAAGTTCAAGACCACTCCTTATGTTGTTCTGTCACACCCGAGGGGGTATCCTAGACATGACTGGCACTATGAGACTATTGCTAGCCCCCAAGAGGACTACTCATTCTCTCTGCCATCGTTTAGTCAATTCATCAACAAAATAGAAATGATATAATGATAATAAATGCTATCCTATCAGTGCACTCATACTATCAATCATCAGTCTATCATAAGCGAATGGAATAGATAACAAAAATCTTAAATGTAAGGAATGAAAGAAAGAGGGAAAAGAACCCCTGACGTCAACATCAACATCTATGTCTATGGAGCCTCTATACTATAGTCTGAAATGGTACCATGACCGGCCATGACTAACAAATATCAAGTAAAAAGGACTATCCAACAATAAAAATAAATATCCTCCGAATGCTAGGGAGGACTCACCACTATCAGGAATGAAGAGCTCTAAACCTCAACGATTGGGCTGTTGAAGTCATTAGTTTGTAGTATCTACATCATAAAATAATGCAGCGCCAGAGAGGTGTTAGTACATGGAACGTGTTGTATGTAAAATGGGCTAAAGAAAAAGGAAACAGTCTAATCATCACTCATTCATCACTCAGCCTCACCTCAGATATAAAGGACAAAACTTTATCACGTCACTAGCTATCAAGCAGCATACATTCCCATCATATCGGAGTTTTATCATCATAAAACCTATCGGGGAGTTTCTATAACTGACAACCACTGCCTATGATCTGGTAGTGACACAAGGAAGTGATATCATTGCCACATCTGTCGAGTACCTTACCAAGGTACAGGACTAGTCTGTCAGTGGATCCAGAAGTCTGTCAAGACTCCTTTCGGGGACAAAGGAAACATTCTCTTTCACGGTCCAATCCTCTCCTATGATGGCCACGTAGGTAATGGGTTAGAGTGGGACTCACTCTTACATTTTGGTGCTAATACTCCTCCCAGGACTCAATATGCTCATAAATTAATTAATCCATCAAGAACTCTTATCACCCAACCTCTACGGGCAAAATTATCTATCCAATCTAAGGGAATTATACCCATTCAACTCTATCAACAATAACTTCAGCTATCAAGTCACCAACACACTCACCTCAGGACTCAGACTCAGTCAAGCATCACTTTCAGACATTCAAGGCTCTAGACATTCCCCTATGTTCATTATTCAAGTCTTTACAGAGAGAAAATTTAAGGATCAAGTCACAGTCACATAGTGATAAAACTATACAGTATAAGTTAAACTTGATGATCATCAAACTTGGATATAAAAATATAGCTTAAAGAATTAAAATAAGAAGTTAAGATACTATCCAAGAATTTAATACTAACTTTCAAGAAATTTCAAGAAAACACGATTCAAGATTTTCTACGTATGATTTCCTCAGCCTATCTCTATATTGGCACATGAGAGGTCAATATCATGCTTTTGGGTAGCCTTTACATACCTGAGAATGAATATTTCTTCAAGAAATTAGAAAGATTCTTGGAACCCTTACTCTTTCTCTCCTCTTCTTCTCTCTAACTAAGAGTAAAAACCTCAAAAATAGGTTTAAAACCCATTACGTACAAATATACGTTTAAAAAATAACCTGGGGATATAAAAATATATCGAGAAGGATGAAATTGCCCATCCCGGATAAATATAAAAATGCTGCATCCCTATTCTACGCATAATGTAAAAATGCACTTCTTTGCGATTTCATCAGTTTTCGTAAATTTTCAAAAAATCACAAGTATGGTTCCACATCCTCCTTGTGTCGCGGAAGGAGTGCAGAAACCCTACTGTTTTAGGGTCTCTTTGAAAAAAAATTGCATTTTTTTGCATTAAAGTTGAGTCGAGATCACTTTTCAACTCAATTTTTTGCACTGATTACAAATCCTATCTTGGATTTTCCATCAGAATTTGGGAAGACACGTTGGGCACACGATAAAGTTTAGGGGCATTAGAAATTTTATGGGGTATTACATCATCTCCCCATTGGAATCATTCGTTCTTGAATGATGGGTAGAGGTCGAACCGGGACTTGAATAACCTCAGAACTTCACCACTTTCCTCAATCAGGAACACTCAAACTCTTACCATCTATCATCTATCTATCTCTGTCTTAGACTCGGGAATGGGATAACATAGGATCAACTTAATGGAAAAGAATATGCAAAATCAATAAGAGTAAGAATATTTACCTTTAACATCATCATCACTTGGGACGAATAGATGCAGGTATTTGAGTTTCATGGCTTCCACAGCTTCCCACGTCGCTTCTTCAACAAATTAGTTCCTCCATAAGACTTTAACAGAGGCTATCTCTTCGTTCCTTAGCTTACGAACCTGTCAGTCAAGAATTTGAACTAGAATTTCCTAGTACGATAAGCTTTCCTTCGCACCCATGCTCCCCACAAAAATTGCTAAGGCTAGATCCCCCAAAGAGTTCTTCAGCATAGATACATGAAACACCGAGTGCACTTCATCTAGCTCGGAGGGCAAGTCTAACTCATAAGAAACCTTCCCAATCCTTCTTACAATCTGGTATGGCCCGATATAACAGGGACTCAGCTTCCCCTTATTACCAAATCTAATGATACCCTTCATGGGTGACACTTTCAAGTACACACAATCATCTACCTCGAGCTCCAAGTCTCATCTTCTCACATCTGTATATGACTTCTGGCGATTCTGGGCTGTCTTCCACCTTCCTTAGATGACTTTCACCTTCTCCATAAACTAGTGTACGAGGTCCTGCTCAATCAACTCAGCTTTACTCACCTTGGACCAGCCAATCGGGGATCTACATCTCCTTCTGTACAATACCTTATACGGGGACATCTAAATGCTGGCATGAAAGCTATTATTATATGTGAACTCAATCAATGGTAAATGGTTATCCCAGTTTCCTTTGAAGTCAATAACACATACCATCAACATATCCTCCAAATTCTGAATAGTGCGCTCTACCTGCCCTTCTGTCTATGGGTGAAAAATGATGCTCATATTTAACTTCATGCCCAATCCCTTCTAGAAAGATCTCCAAAATTGAGAGGTGAATTGAGCTCCTTTATCTGAGATGATAGACAAGGGAACCCTATGCAACCTCACAATCTCCCAAATGTAAATTCGGGCATACTTCTCGGCCATATAACTTGTCTTCACCGCCAAAATATGGGTTGATTTAGTCATCTTCTGTATAATCACCCATATTGAATCATGCTGCTTTCTGGATCTTGGTAAGCCGGCAATGAAATCCATGTTGATCACCTCCCATTTCCACTTCGGAATTTCAAAATTTTGAGCTAACCCACATGGATTTTGATATTCATCCTTAACTTATTGGCAACTGGGACACTTAGAAACAAATTCAATAATGTCCCTCTTCATCCCATTCCACCAACAGACTTCCTCTAAGTCATGGTATATCTTGGTCATATCTTAACACCATCAACATCAGGTACACATAATCTAAATGGAATATCTCAAACTATGAGCTTTGGCCATGATAAATAGAATATCTCGTATTATGAGCTTTGGCCATGATTCTATCTCGAACACCATCAACATCAGGTACACACAATCTCCTTCATATCTTAACACCCAATCTCCCCTTTTGGAGAAAACCATCACCTTCTGCTTGTGAACCGCTTCTTTCAATTGAAGTAAGACAGGGTCTTAGTTTTGCTTCTCCTTCACCTCAGACACTAAGAATGAAGCAGAACCATTCTTAACATTGACCCCACCTTTGTTGCTCTCCTCAAGCTATACTTCCAATCGAGCCAATCTATGCCCCTCTTTGGCTAGCTCCCTCTTCCCCTCCTCCATATGGGCAGTGCTACCCGTGGACATCCTACTAAGAGCATCAGCAACAATGTTATCCTTACCTGAGTGGTAGAGGATGCTCATATCGTAATCCTTGAGAAGCTCCAGCCACCTCCTCTGCCATAGGTTGAGCTCTTTCTGACTGAACACGTACTGCAAACTCTTATAGTTAGTGAACACATCCACATGCACCCCATACAAATAGTGACACCAAATTTTAAGTGCAAACACCACCGTCACCAGATCAAGATCATGAGTTGAATAATTTCTCTCATGGACCTTAAGATGTCTGGAAGCATACGCTATCACTTTCCCACTCTACATACGTACAAAGCTCGGTCCCACTCTAGATGCATCATAGTATATCACGAAGTCGTCTGTCCCTTCTGGCAAGGTCAACACTGGTGTTATAGTCAATTTATTCTTCAACTCTTGAAAACTATTCTCACATGCCTCAGACCACTGAAATTTGGCCTTCTTCTGAGTCAGCTTAGTCAATAGGGCTGATAAAGAAGAGAAACCTTCAACAAATTTGCGATAGTACCCGACCAAGTCCAAGAAACTTCTTATTTCTGTGGGAGAAGTAGGTTATGACAAGTTCTTAACCACCTCAATCTTCTGAATATCAACCCGAATACCATCTCCCAAAACGTGTCCCAAGAAAGCCATTGACCTGAGCCAAAACCCACACTTGGAGAATTTCGCATACAACTCATGATCTTTGAGTGTTTATAAAATCACTCTAAGGTTCTTAGCATGCTCCTCTTCATTCCTCAAATACAATATGATGCCATCAATAAACACGATCATGAACATGTCAAGAAATGGTCTGAATACCCTGTTCATCAAGTCCATGAAAGATGCAGGTGTATTTGTCAACCCGAAGGACATGACCAACAACTCAAAGTGGTAATAGCGTGTCCTAAAAGTTGTCTTCGAAATATCACTTTCCCTCACCTTTAATTTATGGTAACCCAATCTGAGGTCTATCTTAGAGAAACAGGTAGCATCCTAAAGCTGGTCGAAGAGGTCATCTATTCGGGGTAGAGGATACTTATTCTTTATGGTCACATTGTTTAACTATCTGTAGTCTATGCACATCCCCAAAGACCCATATTTCTTATGCATGAATAGGACAGGAGCACCCCAAGGTGAGACACTATGCCTTATGAAACCTTTCTCTAACAAGTATTTCAATGGCTCTTTCAATTCTTTCAACTCTACTGGAGCCATTCTATAGAGTGGAATTGAGATAGGTTTGGTCTCGGGAAGAACAACAATCCCAAAGTCAATATCTCTATTAGGAGAGACTCTAGGAAGGTCATCAGGAAAGACCTTCGGTAACTCATTCACTATCGGGACTGACTCAAGAGTAAGAGACTCAACATCATCAAACTTTACTCACATGAGGTGGTAAAGACAACCCTTGGATATCAACTACCTAGCTCGAAGATAGGATATCAATTTACCCTTTGGGGCAACAAAGCTCCCTTTCCACTCTAAGATAGGCTCATTAGGAAATTGGAACCTAACAATCCAGGTTCTACAAACAACGGAAGCATAATAGGCATGGAGCCAATCCATGCCAATTATTATGTCAAAATCGACCATCTCCAACTCTACCAAATCAGCTAAAGTGTCTCTATGATAAATAGACACTACACAGTCCTTGTAAGACAAACTCACTTGTAGGAGTAGAGACAAAAAGGTTTATGCAGACACTCGGAAAGGATACCAACTAGCCACATAAGGAGTTACAAAAGATTAAGTGGCACCCGGATGAACCAATACATAGAAATCATAAGCAAAGACACGAAGCATACCCGTGACAATATCTACTGCAATCTCTTGGTCCTATTAGTTACCCATAGCATAAGGATAACTTTTCCCGCCTCCTGTACCCATAGTAGTAGTAATGCCTCTCTACTGATTACTTGCTGAAGGTGCTGTCAAACACTGAGCTCTGCCGCTCCCCTCCCTTCGCCTTCTCTTCGGGCACTCATAGCTGAAATGACCAGCCTGACCATAAGCATATCATATATCCTTGTCCACACAACACTCTCCTAGATGGAGCTTACCACACTTGCTTCAAGGTGGCTTTCCCCTTATACCTTGAGTCACACTGGCCTGAGATTAGCCTGCAGTTCTAAAAGTCTGATAACTCTGAGATTTCTACTCATACTTGGTTAGCTACATGGGTATACTTGCTGCAGAGGGTGCGGGATGTGATGATCTTTTCTGAAAATATGATTTGTCACCCCTCTTCTATCTCTGTGGGTTAGATTCATGTCTTGCTGACTTTACCTTTTTACTCAAGTGCTCCTCTCTATCCCTCCTCTTATCTTCCTTCATCTACTGGGCATACACTACCAGTCTGGAGATGTCCATACCCAGAATTGACAGGGCAGTCTTACACTTTCTCTGTACATATCTATCCAGGCCAAACACAAATCTCCTCATCCTCCTTCTCATATCTTTCACTATTTTCAGAGCATACCTTGACAGTTTGATGAATTTAAGGCTATATGCTTTCACAGTCATCCCTCCCTATTTTAGATTTATGAACTTATCCGCCTTTGCTTCCTCAACTCTTGAGAAAAGAAGTGATCAAGGAAGGCAACTTCAAACTCCTCCCATGTTGTGGGCTCCGTATTCTCCCCTCTACTCCTTCCCCACTGAGTGTACCACACATTAGCCGCGTCCTTCAGTTGGTAGGACACAAGCTCAACTCCCTCAATCTCAGTTGAATGCATGGCCCTCTTTGAGTAGGTGTTCTCAACAACGGGAGCTGGGGTATCTCTTTGAGTAGTTGTTCTCTTGGGTGGTATTTTCTATAAGCGTAAAGCACACAAGTTAAAAGAAAAATTTCACAAGTAAACGATTTAGCATGATTTCAGATCATAGAAGAAGGGTAACACTTGCTAATATTCTATAGCCTCCTGGTTATGAAGTGTAATGCACAAAATACCCATAAATAAGACTCTACCAGACACGACTTCAAAGACTCCCTAGGACACTCAAACTCTGGGCTCTGGTACCAAGTTTGTCATACCCCAAGAGGGTATCCTAGACAAGACTGATACTCCGAGACTATTGCTATCCCCCAAGTGGACCACTTAGTCTCTTTGCCATCGTTCAGTCAATTAATTCATTAGCGGAATAGAAATGATATAATGATAATAAATGTTATCCTATCTGTGGGTTTATACTATCAATCATCAGTCTATCATAAGGGAATGTAATAGATAATGAAAATCTCAAATGTAAGGAATGAAAGAAAGAGGGAAAAGAACCCCCGACATCAACATCAACATCATGTCTATGAAGCCTCCATACTATAGTCTGAAATGGTACCATGACAGGACATGGCTACCAAATATCAAGTAAAAAGGACTATCCAACAATAAAAATAAATATCCTCCTAATGCTGGGGAGGACTCACCACTATCAGGAATGAAGAGCTCTGAACCCCCACGATCGGGCTACTGAAGTCCTCGATCTGTAGTATCTGTATCATAAAATGATGCAGCACTAGAGAGGCATTAGTACATGGAATGCACTATATGTAAAATAGGCTAAAGAAAAAGGAAATAGTTTAATCGTCACCCATCCATCACTCAACCTCACCTCAGATACAAAGGACAAGACTTTATCACCTCACTAGCTATCAATATACACTCCCTCATAAACCACTCACACTCACCTCAGAGTAAAGGAAAAGATTCTATCACCTAACTATCCGTCAAACATCAAACAATCAAATCACATCGGAGTTCTATCATCATGAAACCTATCTGGGAGTTTTTATAACCTACAACAACTACCTATGAGCCAGTAATGATACAATGAAGTGATGTTGTTGCTATATCCATCCAGTACCTTGCCGGGGTAAAGATGAGTCTGTCAGTAGATCCAAAAGTCTGTCAAGTCCACTTTCGAGACAAAGGAAACATCCACTTTCACGGTTCAATCCTCTCCTACGCTGGCTATGTAGTTAATGGATTTGAGTGGGACTCACTCTAAGATAGGCTCATTAGGAAATTGAAACATGACTATCTAGGTTCTACAGTCAACAGAAGCATAACAAGAATGGAGCCAATACATGCCCATTATTATGTCAAAATCAACCATCTCCAACTCTACCAAATCAACTAAAGTGTCTCTATGATAAATAGATACTATGCAGTCCCTATAAACCCTCTCGACTAAGATAAACTCACCAGTAGGAGTAGAGATAGAAAAGGGTTCATGCAGACACTCGAGAAGGATACCAGACTTTCTAGCTACATAAAGAGTTACAAAAGATAAGGTGGTACCTGGGTCAATCAATGCATAGAAATCATAAGCAAAGACACGAAGCATACCCGAGATAATATCTGTTGCAGCCTCTTGCTCCTATCAGTTACCCATAGCATAAAGACAGTTTGTCCCACCTTCTGTACCCGTAGTAGTAGTAGTAGTACCCCTCTGTTGATTACCTGCTAGAGGTGCTATCGAAGACTAAGTTCTTCCGCTCCCGTCCCCTCACCTCCTCTTTGGGCACTCATAGCTGAAATGACCAGCCTAAACACAAGCATATCATATATCCTTGCCCACATGGCACTCTCCCAAATGGAGCTTACCACACTTGCTACAAGGTGGCTTTCCCCTTATACCTTGAGTCACACTGGCCTGAGATTAGGTGCCTGCACTTCTAAAATTCTGATAACTCTGAGATTTTTGCTTATACCTGGTTGGCTGTACGGGCGTACTTACTGCAGAGGGTGCGAGATATGATAATCTCTTCTTAAAATAAGATTTGTCACCCCTGTTCTGTCTCTGCGGGTTAGATTCATATCCCACTGACTTAGCCTTTCTGCTCAAGTGCTCCTCTCTATCCCTCCTCTTATCTTCCTCCATCTACTAGGCATACACTACCAGTCTGAAGATATCCATACCCATAATCAGCAGGGCAGCCTTACACTCTCTCTGCATATGTCTAGCCAGGCCAGACCCAAGCCTCCTCATCCTATTCCTCATATCTTTCAGTATCTTTGGAGCACACCTTGATAGTTTGATAAACTTAAGGCTATACTCTTTCACAGTAATCCCTCCCTATTTCAAATTTATGAACTCATCCGCCTTTGTTTCCCTCAACTCTTGAGGAAAGAATTGATCAAGAAAGGTTGTTTCAAACTCCTCCTATGCCGCAGGCTCCGCATCCTCCTCTCTACTCCCTTCCTACTGAGTGTACCACACATTAGCCATGTCCTTCAGCTGGTAGGATGCAAGCTGAACTCCCTCAATCTTGGTCGTATGCATGGCCCTCAAAACTTTGTACATCTCGTCAATGAAATTTTGTGGATCCTTCTCCACCTTCAACCCTATATACACAGGCGAGTTCATCCTAAAAAAGTCCCTGAGTCAGGTTGCAGTTGAGGGCTCCTATGAGCTAGAACTAGGAGCCTGAGAATCGTGGCTATTTCCCTAGGAGGCCACCAACTGAGTCAGCATGGTGATGGCTCCTTTGAATTTTGCCTCAGTAGTAAGAACTGTCTGAGGCTGAGCAGGGGGCGTATGAGGGACCCAACAGTCCTAGCGGGGCATCCTGTCTCCTCATATCGGTCTGAACTAGAGCCTCCGATTGGGTATTCTCAGCAACGGAAGCTAGGGCATCTCTTGAGCAGTTGTTCTCTTGGGCAGCATTTTCTATAAGCGTAAATCGCATGATTTAAAAATAGAATTTCACAAGTTAACTTTATAGCATGATTTCAGATCATA
>DF361196.1:11826-40040 GCA_000787875.1 Solanum virginianum | reverse complement strand
ATCATAAAAGAAGGGTAGCACTTCCTCATGTCCTATAATCTCCTGCTTATAGAGTGTGGTGCACAACACACCCATAAATAAGACTCTACCAGATACGGCTTCATAGACTCCCTAGGACTCTCGAATTCTGGTCTTTAATACCAAGTTTGTCATGCCTCAGGAGGGTACCCTAGACGTGACTGGCACTCGGACACTATTGCTAGCCCCCAAGTGGACCACTCAGTCTCTTTGTCATTGTTTAGTCAATTCATTAGTGGAATAAAAATAATATAATAATAATAATAAATGTTATCCTATCAGTGTGCTCATACTATCAATCATCAGTCTATTATGAGGGAATATAATAGATAACGAAAATCTCAAATGTAAGGAATGAAAGAAAGAGGAAAAAAAAAACCCCGACATCAACATCAACATCTATGTCTATGAAGTCTCTATACTATAGTCTGAAATGGTACCATGACAGGCCATGACTACCAAATATCAAGTAAAAAGGACTATCCAACAATAAAAATAAATATACTCTGAATGCTGGGGAGGACTCACCACTATCAGGAATAAAGAGCTCTGAACCTCAACGATCGGGCTGCTGAAGTCCTCGGTCTGTAGTATCTACATCATAAAATGGTGCAATGCCAGAGGGACATTAGTATATAGAATGTATTGTACGTAAAATAGGCTAAAGAAAAAGGAAATAGTTTAATCATCACCCATCCATCACTCAGCCTCACCTTTGTTATAAAGGATGAGACTCTCACCTCACTAGCTATCAAGCAGCAGACATTCACATCACATCGGAGTTCTATCATCATGAAACCTATCTGGGAGTTTCTATAACTAACAACCAGTACTTATGAGCCTGTAATGATACAACAAAGTGATGTCATTTTCACATCCATCCAGTACCTTATCAGGGTAAAGGACGAGTCTGTCAGTGGATCCAAAAGTTTGTAAAGTCCCCTTTCGGGACAAAGGAAATATCTGCTTTCATGGTCCAATCCTTTCCTATGCTGGCCACATAGTTAATGGGTTCGAGTGGGACTAACGCTTACCCATTTTGGTACTAATACTCCTCCCAGGACTCAACATGCTCATAAATCCATCTATCAATCAAGAACTCTCATCACCCAACCTCTACGGGCAAGATTATCTATCCAATCTTAGGGAATTATACCCATTCAAATCTATCAACAATAATTTCAGCTATCACGGTCGCTAACACACTCACCTCAGCACTCAGACTCAGTCAAGCATCACTTTCAGAAATTCAAGGCTCTGGACATCCCCTAAGTTCATTATTCAAGTCTTTACAGAGAGAAAATTTAAGGATCAAGTCACAATCACATAGTAATGAAACTATATAGTAGAAGTTAAACTTGATGATCCTCAAACTTGGATATAAAAATATAGATTAAAGAATTAAAACAAGAATTCAAGATAGTATCCAAGAATTTAATACTAACATTCAAGAAATTTCGGGAAAATATGATTCAAGATTTCCTCATCCTACCTATATATTGGCACATGGGAGGTCAATCTCATGCTTTTGGGTAGCCTTTACATACCTGGGAATAAAGATTTCTTCAAGAAATTGGAAAGATTCTTGGAACCCTTACTCTTTCTCTCCTCTTCTTCTCTCTGACTTAGCGTAAAAACCTTTTTAAAAAATGGGTTTAAAACCCTTTTCGGGGATATAAAATATATCGGGAAGGATGCAATTGCCCTTTCCTAATAAAAAATAAAAAATAAACTGCATCCCCATGCACTAATGCACGTCGCGTACTAGTGCAAAAATGCACTTCTTAGCGATTTCGTCAGTTTTCGTAAATTTTTGAATTATCACAAGTGTGGTTTCGCGTCCTCTCCGAGTCGCGGAAGGGGCGCGGAAACCCCACTGATTTAGTCTCTCTTTAAAAAAAATTCACTTTTTTTCGCGTTAAAGCCGAGTCGAGACCACTTTCCGACTTAGTTTTTTGTACTGATCGCAAATCCGGTCTCAAATTTTCCATCAGAGTTTGGAAAGACACGTTATGCGAACGATAAAGTTTAGGGGCATTTTAGAAATTTTACGGGGTGTTACATGGTCATTCTTGCAAATTACCATATAAGTAGAGAAGGGGAGATGGAAGCAATATAAATTCTAAAGAAAGGAAAATGAAAGAATACATTCACATTGTTATTGATTTATTGGACGGAAGGAAAGAAAAGTAAAATTTTTGTACACAATTTTTCTATCCCAATAGCCAAATGAGTTATATAATTTAGATTGTGTTACATCGCATCTCTGTATAATCGCATAATAAAAAGACAGCTGAGGCTGCACATTGGCTCTTGAGTCGTAAGTTACCTGTTACAGTACATGGCTTACAGAGAAAGGACTAGTATTTTACAACCTTTCAAAGATGCAGCAATTTGTCACAACTCACACTTCATAGTTCATACAATCAGCTAGAGGGGTAAGGATGCTCTTGTCATTAGGGAGGACCCTCTGGTCTAGTTGATGTAGGAGTAAAACAGCTCTTAAACAGTAGCATAAAAAATTAGATCAAATCTTACTGAGAGATAATTTTTGTCTGTTGAAATGAATAAATATGTTTATACGAAAATGGTAGGCAATGTTTATCTACTTTTAAAATTGCTAATTAGAAAAGCAGGATTTGTTAAGAGCATGATATAGGCAGAGAAATGAGAAATATGTAAAACAATGCAAGTCATGATTATGACGTAGCCTTGAGACAACCTTAGGCAGGCACCCATGTAAAGTGCCAGAGAGCTTACCTACCTAGGCCATGAGTCTTATTGATCCCGTCCAAGAATGGTCTGTTTACATAATGATGCAAGTCGATCAAGCATGACATGAATCATATTGCATGAACAAATATGGTTACAGGTTGTGTAAGTTATCTGTACAGGTACATGAAGAATCATTTCAAAGAATCAACACACATGTCAAACACGTTCGATTCGAGTATGTCTGGAAAAATCAAGAAGTCATCCGCAGTTGCTTATATGAGTAAATGTACATAGTAAAAGTATCAAATGTAGAGCCCATGCAAATCCTGTGTCTGATATATATAGATCAATGTTCAGAAATCAGGAAGTAGCTAAATTGACAAATATAATAAGAACCATTACCATATAACATGTTCAAGAGCTTAGAGACCTAAATGCAAAACAAGTCAATGGGAACACAACCAATACGCATATCAGGTCATTTCATTAATACATATTGAGATCAATGTGAAAAACTGGATGATAGACTCTGATGCTACAAGGCACATTTGTGTGGACAAAAATGATTTTGTGTCATTATACACTAAGTTGACAAAGGAGAAGAAACTGTTTATTTGTGACTCAACGACAACGGAAGCTTTTGAAAAAAGAAATTTTTTTCTCAAACTCACATCTTGTTAAATTTTGGCATTGAATGATGTATTATATGTTCCTAATACCTGAATCAATATGATTTTTGTGGGATTATTAGGAAAAAGTGGAATGAAGAGTTCTTTTAAAGAAAACGAGATCCTATTGATAAAAGTATATTTTATAATTATGACTTATTTTTGCTTAATAGTTGTAATAATTTCGGTAAAAATGCATCTGTTTTTGCTTATATGGTTGAGTTTATTTTTTATGGCATGCTAGACTATGACATGATAATGTCTAATATATAAAGAATATACAGTCTTTTGATTTAATATCTGATTTAGACTCAAATAATTTTGATAAATATAAAATACATGTTGAAGCTAAAATTAATAAAAGAAAATCACATTTTTCAGTAAATATAGAAACTAAATTAGTATTTTTATTGATGATTTTTCTTCATATTTACGACGTTGTATTTCTTAGAAAGAAAGATAATGCATTTGATGCTTTTATTTCTTTTAAATTGGAGAATGAAAATCAATTTAGCAGAAAAAATTAAGAGAATAAGATCTTATGGAGGCAGAGTAATCCTCAAATGCTTTTTGTAAAATCAAAAAGAAAAAAATTATTCATGAAATAATTCAACCTTATTAAATATAGTCTAATAATGGAGTAGCTAACAAATAGAATTTTGCAGAAAATAATGAAGTCCTTGTTAATTAGTTTTAATGTTTCTGATAGTTTGTGGGGTTAAGCGATATTATCTCCATGTCACTTACAAAATAGAAGTCCTCATAAAAGAACTGATGACAAAATTCCTTATGAATTATTAAAAGGTTATAAACTCAACTTGAAATATTTAAAAGTGTGGAATGCCTACCTAAAGATTTTTTGTCTGAACCTAAAAAAAAGAAAATAAGTTCTAAAAAAGGTTGATTGCATGCTTATTAAATATGTTGAACATAATATTATATATAGATTTCTTATTTTAAAATGTGATTGATTTTACTACTATTATTGAGATTAAAAAAAAAAGCTGGCTTTCTAGTAGATGTTTTCATTGTTTGATAGAATTCATGCTCTTGTTGAAAGAGATAGTGAATCTATTTCTACTAGTAAGGAGAGAATGAGTAAAGGACTAAAAAGGAATATATTTCTTCTGGAAATGATTTAGTTATATCTTTTTTTATGTTAAATTTTGAAAAGAGACAGCAAAACTGAAATTGATTCGATTATGAAAAATAATACATGAATTTTGATTGATCTATATCCTGATGCAAAACCTATCATTTATAAATGAATTTTCCAAAGAAACTAAATCCTGATGGATCTATAGATAGATATAAAGCTTGGTTAATAGCAAAAAAAAAAATTTAAAAATAAAATATTGATCAACGGGTAGAACTTCTTCCATTTAAATTTTTAATCGTCTTACCATTAATTCACAAGCTTTTTATTCACCAAATAAATGTAATAGAAGCTTTCTTAGATGGTGGTTGAAAAGAAAATATTTATATGTTCAACTTTAGGAATGTACTATTTTATATAAGAAAGTAAATTTTATAAATTGATCAATTTTTTTATGATCTTAAACAAGCTCTTAAACAGTAGCATAAAAAATTAGATCAAATCTTACTGAGAGATAATTTTTGTCTGTTGAAATGAATAAATATGTTTATACGAAAATGGTAGGCAATGTTTATCTGATAATATATTTATACGTTGATGGCATGCTTACATTTGGTACAAGTTCAAATATCGTGAAAGTATCAAATTATTATTGTGTGCTAATTTTAACATGAAGTTGTCGAAGTAACTATGATATTGAAAGTTAGAGTTATGTGGAACGAAGATGGTATAATGTTGTCACAAGAATATTATATGGAAAGATTTCTTAAAATGTTTGAATCTTTTTAAATAACACCTATAGCGCTCCTTATGATGTAAATTCTTAATTAAAAAAAAGATAATTTAGTTGTTCAATTAAAATATGCTCTGATTATTAGAAATCTAATCTATTTAATAAATTTCACTAGACGTGATATAACCTATGTCATTTGTATCCTATGTAAATATACAAATAATTCTAATAAAGAACATTGATTTACATTAATTAGACTAATAAAATATTTAAGAAAAATCATGAATTACATCTTTATAGCGAAATTCCTTTAGGATATTGTGATACAAATTGAATCTTTGATTCAGATGAGACAAAATTCACTAGCGAATATGTATTCAAACTAGATAGTGATGCAATATCATGAAAATTAGCTAAACAGACAATAATTGTGTAACAACCCCTAATTCTTTTCACCTAGTCTAAGTAGATGCATAGAGAAAGCTGAGAAAATTACCGAGAAAAATCACTGAAAAAGAAACCATGAGGGCCATCTATGGTGCGTAGAGTGATCTACGACCCATAGATATGGCCTCGTAGATCTCCCAGGTGACTTGGTGAAATTTTCTAAGTCCAAAGCTCATTTACGAGACAACATACGGCCCGTATATTAATTTTCAACCTATAGAATAGGTTTCATGAGTTGGTGATCCAAAACTTAACTTTTCAGTATATTAAGTTACGAGTTATCAGACAGCCCGTAGAATTATTTATGGCCCGTAGAAGACATTTCATGGATTCTATGCTAAATTTCAGTAACTCAAACTTTTAGACACCTTACCTACGAGAGGTCATCTACAGCCCGTAAAAAGGACTATGACCCATAGATGTGGTGTCGTAAACCTTGTTGGCAATTTTTAGGAAGAGTACTTTTATCTATTCTTGTCCCTTCTTAATCCAATTCTTTGATGTTTTAGATTTAATTAAGGTCCTAAAACAAAACACTAAGCATATTTTAACCTTTCATTCACGCTTAGGAATTCTTGAGGGCATCAGAGAAGGAAGAAAAACAAGGGTTTCTAGTTCAAGCACGAGGATCGATTGAAATTTGATTGGTTCTTCAGTTTTCAGGTATGTAAGGCTTACTAAAGTGTTGAACTATGTTCGTTCACATGCCCCTTTTCTTTTCTTGAGTCGTAATTGAAAAAAAAGTTGAATCTTGAGGATTCTATAACCTAAATACAAATTTTTTTGCATTTACTTTGAGTCCTCATGATTATAAACTGAATAATTAATGGATTATACTACTGTTGATATGATTTTGAGGTATAAACTTTGTGCATTGACATTATGAACCCCAAATTGCATGATTAACGAAATTCTATGCATGGATTGAGTTGCAATTTGAGTTTGATTATTTGAGTTAAGTAAATTGAGCATGAAGAGCATATAGTATCATGATTGCATGTCCATTGATGCATTTTGCTTGCATTTCATGACGAGTCAGACTGAGTGAGTCCGAATGACCAGTTGAGTCTGAGATGAGTCTGATTGATTGAGTTGATGAGAAACTAAAAAAAAGTTGAGTTTAGATGACATAATAAGGTTGAGATTTAAGTTATTGATTTAGTACTATTGAGATTTGAGTTGATTGTTTAGTGGAGCATCTTTTTGTCTTGAGAGAAGTGTCAAAAACCGAGGTGGGAATGAGTAAATAACTATTACTTCCCACAGAACTACGTTTCCAATGTAGGATAGTCATGCAGCATGTTCTGGCTACTCTTGTCCCAAAAGTTAAACATTTATTATGGATCCATGGGTGAGTTGATCATCCTTTACCTTGGCAAGTTTAGGACGGGTGTGGCAATGATGTCACCTTCATTGTGCATCACCAAACCAAAGGTAGTGAGATTGGATGTTAGTTACCTAAGAAAATACTGATTGAGCATGATATTTTAAAACGAGTTAAACAATATTGAGTCTATCATTTTAAAAAAGCATGATTTACTTTAAACTTGCGTATTTATTTAGATGAGTCATGAGTTGTTTGAGTTGAGGTAAGTGAGTTGAGTTTTACTTTTTTGAGCTATTTTATATTCTAATATATTTCATCTACTCATATCCATTTGGACCTGCATCATTTCATGATGTAGATGCAGGTGATAGAGGACTTCAGCCAGCACCGTTGAAGTCTAGACCAATACATTTCCAGAGTTGGTGAGCCCTCCTTACTTTCTAGAGGGGCCCTTCCATTCGTCTTATTTTAATAGAGTATTTTATTTCTTTATTGGGGTATTCATGGCCTTTCATGGTACTATCCAGATTGTTAGATAGAGGTTTCATAGATATTGAGTAGAGGATTTGATGAGTATTATTTATTTCCATACTTATTCATTGGAAACTATGTTCTAGTAGAGTTATATTTATCCATATGATGTCTTTTATTTTGAGTATTTTCTTCCAACTGTTGAGTTAATGACTCTTGGGGAATCAGCAATGGTTCTTCGGGTCCGCCAAGGGTACCCTCTCGGGGCGTGACAAATTTGGTATAAGAGCATAGAGTGCACCAGTCCTAGGGAGTCTATGAAGTCGTGTCTAGTATAGTCTTGTTTACGGGTGTGTTGTGCACCACACTTTATAAGCAAGAGGCTATAGGACTTTAGGTATTATCACCCTTTCTTGTGTTTTGAATTCATGCGATAGAGTTAAAACTCTGTGAAGCTCATTTCTAACTCGTGTGTTACGCATTTGCAAATTATGCCTCCTAAGCATACCGTCACTTAAAGAAGTACCCTAGTTGACAATATTGAGAACCCAACTCTAGTGGTGCCTACTCCGATGGAAATGAGAGGTTGAGGTAGGCCAGCCAAAGCCACTGGTGTTCCAGAGACACGTACTACTCCACCTGCTCCTACTATGGAGGTTGACTTCAAAGGAGCTATCACCGTGCTCACTCAATCTGTAACTGCTCAGAGTGGAAATCGGAGTTCATAAGCTCCTAATTCTAGCTCCCAAGAGACAACTGTTGTGATGAGGCTTAGGGACTTTATGAGAATGAACCCACTAGCCTTCACAGGGTTAAAGGTTGAGGAAGACCCTCAGAACTTCATTGATGAGATATGGAAAGTGTTGAAAGCTATGCATGCGACTGAGACTGAGGGAGTTAAGTTTGCTGCCAATCAGCTCAAGTGAGTACCTCTAGACCTATTGAGCTTATTTATACTGATCTCTGTGGTCCTGTGAAGGTTCAAAGCAGGGGTGGAAAAAGATACATTATGGTGGTGGTTAATGATTACTTAAGATATACTTGGGTAAGGTTCCTGAGATCAAAGGATGAGGCTGCTGAGCTGTTGATCAACCTCATCAAGCAAATTCAGAATTAGTTTGGAAGCAAAGTTATTGGGATTAAGTCTGACCATGGTACTGAATTGAGAACTCAACACTAGATGGTTTTGTGCAAGAGCATGGAATTTCCATAATTTTTCAGCTCCAAGGACTCCTCAGCAAAATGGAGTTATAGAGAGGAAAAATAGAACTCTGGTGGAAATAGAAAGAACCATCTTGATTGACTCTAGACTGGCAAAGAACTTCTGGGCTAAAGCTGTCAATATTGCTTGCTATGTTACATACAGGTGTCTGATAAGGTCTCTCAAGAACAAGACCTCCTATGAACTCTTGTTTGGGGAGAAAACCTAATATCAGTCTTCTAAGAGCCTTTGGTTGTAAATGCTTTGTGCTTAAAAATGGCAAGGAGGGAGTTAGAAAATTTAACTCTAAAAGTGATAAGGGAATTTTTGTTGGGTACTCTACAAATAGCAAGCCTTATAGAGTATTCAACAAAAGAACCCTCTGCACTGAAGAGAGTGTGCATGTCATCTTTGATAAGTCAGGAGAAATAAAGAGTATCAATGATGGTGAAGACTCAGACCTAGATGAGATACTCCAACTCCAACTGGACAGTCTGATAAATGATCCTTCAACTGATGAAGTTGTACAAACTGAGGATAGAACAAATGATGGTGATGAAGATGGAGAGTCTTCAGAAAGACCAGGTGCCTCTACAAGGGACTGAGAGATAGATGGTGCTGCTGATGATGATGATGTTTATATTGCTCAACAAGATAAAACAGATAACCCTGATATCTCAAGAAGTCAGGGTCAGTCTACTGCAAAGACATTCAGATGGAAACATCAATCATCTCATCCTATGGAACATCTAGTCTCTCCTTTGGACTCTAGGATTCAGACCAGATCTAAGACTAGAAATCTGATGTCCTGTGATGCTTTTATGTCCTCCATAGAACCAAAAACTGTCAAAGAAGTGCTTAAGGATGGTGATTGGGTAAAATCTATGCAGGAGGAATTGGTCTAGTTTGAGAGAAGCAAGATATGACACCTGGATCCTAAGCCTTCAGATAGAACTATGATAGAAACTAGATGGGTGTTCAAAAATAAGCTGGATGAAAATGACATCATCACTAGGAACAAATCCATATTGGTGGTATAGGGATTTAATCAAAAAGAGGGGATAGATTATGATGAGACATTTGCTCCAATTGCCAGAATGGAAGCAATCAAAATTCTAATTGTCTTTGCCACTTATATGGAATTCAAACTATTCCAAATGGATGTTAAGTGTGTTTTTCTGAATGGGTACCTTAAAGAGGAGGTCTATGTGAAGCAGCCACCAGGTTTTGAAAATGTGAAATTTCTAGAATATGTCATGAAATTGGATAAAGCATTGTATTAGTTGAAGCAGGCTCCAAGGGCCTGGTATGAGAGGTTATCTAGATTCTTGCTTAGTCATGGATATAAGAGAGGCAAAATTGACAACACACTGTTCTTGAAGACCAGGGGAAAGAATCATATTTGAAGAATTAATGCGCCGCTAGCCTATTAAAGGATCTGATCCCTTGAAATAAAGTAAGCTATAACTTGAAGAAAGTAAATGATAGAAGACACATACACAAGGATTTTTACGTGGAAAAACTCCTTTCTCAAGGGAGGAAAAACCACGACCTGTCACCACAGAATTTACCAAAACCAAATCCAATAAAGAGACAAAGCAAAGAAATACAACGCACTCGCTAATTCTCTACTTTCCCTCCAAACAACTTGTACCACAAGCACAAGCAATGAATAGCGAAAAACATATTTTAGTCCACACTCATAACCCTTATGCAGTAAGAGTAAAACATAACTAAGCCTTTAGACTATTACACTGTCTACAAGGTATACATAGCTCAAAATAACAACAGTTAACACTAATCACGTACCTTTATAGCTTAGGTATGATCTTACACTCTAGAACATGATACAACAACTATCAAACTAGAGAACTATAGATATCTTCTAATAGGTCCCTCGTCTAGAGTAACTGTATCTTCTCACACAAGGAGCCAAAGAAGAATTTTTTAGCAGAAGAATATTCAATCTTAGTAATGCTTGAAAAACTTATGTTTATTCTTTGGACAAGCTCCTTTTATACTATTGTGGATACACTACATGGACCACTGGTCCTTCAGTAAACTTCTAATAGATATCTAACCAATCACAACAGCTTTATAGGTTGTATCCCACGACCAGTTTCAACAAATCAGCCTAATGGTCTACGTGGTCCTTGACTTAGTTTGTTAATCATCAAAACAAAAAATAATATACTCCTTATACTTAATAATTTTCCCCTTTTTGATGATTACAAACTATGCCCCATTTATCCACCTGTTCCCCCTGAACTTATGCTCCCCCATACCTATTATTCCCTCT
This sequence comes from Solanum virginianum, assembly GCA_000787875.1. Taxonomy (NCBI): domain Eukaryota; kingdom Viridiplantae; phylum Streptophyta; class Magnoliopsida; order Solanales; family Solanaceae; genus Solanum; species Solanum virginianum. The sequence continues at coordinate 29,065 of DF361196.1, read as the reverse complement.
GAATATAATATTCCCTCTAAATATGATCATATTTTCCCCCTTTTTTGGCATCATTAAAAGGAAAATAGTAAACTAAGAGAAGATCACAATTAGAAAATACCAAGTACTTGAGTAAGAATAATATTATTAAAAAACATAGAAAAGGAAGAACAAGAATTAAACAAGATATGCACAAACGAAACCATTATCATTCCCATCAGCATTCCATCCACAATTAGTAACAACATAAAGATGAACTGCCTAAGACTGGGCCAAGACCATACTAACAATAACTTCAAACTGTAAGGACTAAAAACAAGGACAAATAAGGGGGTACAGAAGCAGGAAGCCTAGGAACTAGAGGACTTGGGCGCAAGAGACTGAATCAACTTAGACATGCTTGCATTATGGTCCTTGTGTGCCTCCAACAGCTGATGGGTAAGTAGCTTGACCTCCTTGGTCAGTTGTACATTCTCCTCTTTCAGCCTCATCACTTCAGCAGAACTTGGTCCTCCTCTAGAGCCTTTAGCCAACCTAGCATTTAGCAAAGTAAGTTCAGCATCCTTCTTGGCTAAGGCTATAGTTAGGTCTTTCATTTGTTCCTTCAAAGCTTCATTAAGATCCACTAGATCAGACATAGGTGATTTCTTGGCCCCCACCGTGAGGTTACCATACTCACATTCCATTAGTGTGTTGTAGTACAAAGACTACTTTATGGTCCCAATTATTACCTTACTTAGTTTTACCCCACAATACTCAAACATCCTATTGAGTAGAAAGTCATAGGCCAGACCATGCTTCCATTATATCATGTTAAACACCTTAGTCATTTGTTCCATCATCAGTGCTGGTAGATTTATTTCTACTATGATGTTTAATTTTTCCATCAGATAAAGGTCTGCCATTGTGGCTATGGTCATCTTCTCAGCCCTTGGCAATAAAATTTTGTTCACAAATTCAAAATACAATTGATATTGCCCCTTGAGTAGCTTCTTAAAGATGGTTGAGGGGTTTAGATTTTTCAACTTTCCAGCATTCTCAAAGAAGCTTTTTGAGGCATATTTGTCAACTATAGTTTTGATCCCTGTTTTCTTCACTTGCAAGATTTCACTCAGACTGTCCTCGTCTACCCTGAAGGAAATATCCCTAACACTTGTTATAAATCCCCTATCTTCCTGAATGTTGATATTCATGTAAAACTTTCACCTCCCATTCATGAAGAAATGACACTGGCCATTCAGACAAGTGCCCCCGTCCCTGAAACTGAGCAGCATCAATAAGCTCATGCATACCTAGGCTATTCTTAGTCGTAGGCTCAAACACTCTCCCATTCATAACTTTTTGGTTCTGAAGTAAACTAATTCTCTGGTCTCTGGTTAGAACCTTTTCTGTTTTTCTCCTTTTCATTTGTGAACTTGGTCCCCTAGTGAAAACAAGGTCACTCTTTTTTCCCTTGACAATAGTCTTCTTCTAAACCTTTGAGTCCCGGGCCTTTTTAGGTCAGATCACCTAACTCTTCGTCTGATTCTGTCTAGTCAATCCCCTTTTCCTTTTCAATGTCGACAACCTGATCCTCAAGTATGACATCCTCAACAAAAGTGGTTCTCCTCTTCCTTTTTTGATATGCATGTTTTGCCTGCTTGTAGTCATAACATCACCCAACAGCTTCTTTTCAATCCCCCTGGTAGTGTAGCTTCTAGCAACCACAGTAGTTTCCTCACTTACCATTTCTTTACCTTTATCCTTTCTGACTTGGTCCCTGGTAGGAATAGGAGCAGGAGCAGAAGTGACTTCAGGCTTTTTCACCCTCCATGACAGTGGTCTACTTTTATTATCATCATCATCTTTATCCTCTTCTTCTTCCTCAGCAACATTTGCTGGCCTAACCTCACTCGCTGGTGTTTGATCATAAACAGGCTTACCCAGTGCCAAAGTGAGATCATAGAAAGTTGATTCCTCCCTGACATTATGGTCTCCATCCTTCAGGCCTAACAAATTTTTAGCAACCCATGTTGGTCCCTAAACAAGTATGCTAGATTCTATCCCCTTATCCTCTGTAAGATCCCCCTCAAAGTGTCTCTCAGATAGTGAGAAGGAGGTATGTCCCAGTGAAGATGAGGTACCCTATTCCTCAATGACACTGGAAGGAGGTTCTGAGGGGTTCAGCTTAGGTAAAGCACCAAGTGATTCTAATCTTACAGGTGCAAATTCAGAAGGAATGTGAAGAGTTGGAGAGAATGGTGTAAGACCTTGGGTTAGAGGATGAAGTTCATTGGGATTTACCAGAGAGTGTAGAGTTATGGATGAGGGTATGGGCTCATCTTCCAGACCAATTTGAGTAGAAAGTTGTTAAGGATAAGTAGACATGGTGATGAACACAAAGAGATGTTTGAAGAAGATGAAAGAACAAGAGAAAGAACAGGTACAATGCTTGATGACTTTTGAAAGAATAATAAATCAAAATGATGGATGAAATCATTCTAAAAAGAGAGGGAAAAGAACATTCAGTCCCTGATTGGTTATGATGCTTCGGGGACTGGGATGAAGTGGCATCAATTCAGAAAAGTTGAATTGACATGACAGGTACTGAGTATCCACATTAATGAAGTAAGAGATTATGAATAGAATAACTAATTTGGTAGTGAATCAGGTCCCTGATTGAACCTTATCTAGTTTTGATCTTCAAATCCTATGAAATTGTCAATTTTGTTAACCTGCAAAGTATAAGATGACATTTAAGTGATTGTGAATAATTTCTCAGATACCTATTTAGACCTTTTTAACTAAGAGTGTAGGAGAAAATCACAATTATTTTGACCCTTCATGTTTTTGCTTGATCAGTCCCAGCTTCAGCCTATTTCTTTCACACAGGTCCTGACAAAGTGGCTTAGTGAAGATATCAGCAATTTGATCCTCTGTATTGCAAAACTTTATGCAAATATTTCCTTCCTCCACCTGGTCCTTGAGAAAGTGATGTCTAACATCAATGTGCTTTGTTCTTTTATGATGAACTGGAACTTTTGCCGTATTTAAAGCACTTGTGTTATCACATATAAGGGGAATGATGTCTGTTAATACTCCAAAATCTTCTGGTTGCTGCTTGATCCATAGTAATTGTGAACAACAAGCAGCAGCAACTACATTCCTTAGCCTCTGAAGTGGATAATGCCACTGAATTCTGCTTCTTTGTCCCCCATGAGATCAGTGAAGATCCAAGAAAATGTGCCATGCCAGAGGTGCTCTTTCTATAAACTAGGTACCCTACAAAGTCAACATCTGCATATCCTACTAAATCAAAATAGTTACCAGTAAGATAGTAAAGGGCTAAGCATTTAGATCCTTTAAGATATCTGAGAGTCCTTTTAGAAGCCTTCAAGTGTGATTCTTTTGGACATGATTGAAATCTAGCACACATACCAACACTGAAAACTATATCAAGTCTGCTGGCAGTTAAGTATAACAGTGACCTAATAATTCCTCTGTACATAGTTGCATTCATCAAGTTACCAACTTCATCAGTATCCAGTTTAGCACTTGTCCCCACTGGAGTTTCAATTGGCTTAACATCTATCAACTGATATTTCTTAAGCAGATCCCAGGCTTAGCATCTAACTTCCCCTGATCTCACTTTGGCACTGGGTAAGCCTGTCTATGATTAAACATCAGTGAGTGAGGTTAGGCCAGTAAATGTTGTTGAGGAAGAAGAAGATGATAGAGATGATGAGGATAAAAGTAGACCACTGTCATAGAGGGTGAAAAAGCCTGAAGTTCCTTCTGCTCCTGCTCCTACTCCTACTAGGGACTAGGTTAGAAAGGATAAAGGTAAAGAAATGGTAAGTGAGGGAACTACTATGGTTGCTAGAAGCTACACTACCAGGGAAGACTGAAAAGAAGTTGTTGGGTCATATTATGACTGCAAGCTGGTAAAAACATGTGTATATGAAAAGGAAGAGGAGAACCACTTTTGTTGAGGATAACATACCTGAGGATCAAGTTGTCGACATTCCAGAGGAAAAGGAGATTGACTGGACAGAGTTAGAGGAAGAGTTAGGTAATTTGAGTCAGGGACCTGAAAAGGCTTAGGACTCAAAGGTTTAAAAAAAGACTATTGTCAAGGGAAAAATGAGTGACCTTGTTTCCACTAAGGGACCAAGTTCACAAATGAAAAGGGGGGAAAACAGAAAAGATTCTAGCTAGGGACTAGATAATTAGTTTGCTTTAGAACTAAAAAGTTTTGAATATGAGAGTGTTTGAGCCAATGGCTAAGAATAGCCCAGGCAGGCATGAGCTTGTTGATGTTGTTGAGTTTCAAGGATAGGGGCACTTGTTCAAATGGTCATTGTCATTTCTTCATGAATGGAAGATGAGAGAGTTTTACCTGAATATCAAGATTTAGGAAGATGGGGGATTTATAATAAGTGTTAGGGATATTTCCTTCAAGGTAGACAAGGACAGTCTGAGTGAAATCTTATAAGTGAAGAAAGCAAGGATCAGAATTGTAGTTGATAAATCTTCTTTGAAAAGTTTCTTAGAGGAGGCTAGGAAGTTGAAAAATCTAAACCCCTCAGTCGTCTCTAAGAAGCTACTCAAGGGGCAATATCAGTTGTATTTTGAATTTGTAAACAAAGTTCTATTGCCAAGGATTGAGACGAGGACCATAACCACAATGACAAACCTTTATCTGATGGAAAAATTGAGCACCATGATAGAAATAAATCTACCTGCACTAATGATGGAACACATGACTAAGGTGTTTAACAAAACAGAAGAGAAACATGGTCTGGCCTATGGCTTTTTACTCAATAGGGTGTTTGAACATTGTGGGATTGAATTTAGCAGGGAATAACTGGGACTATAAAATAATCTTTGTCCCATGACACACTAATGGAATGTGAGTGTGGTGACCTCAAGGCAAGGGCCAAGAAATCACCTATATCTAATCTAGTGGATCAGAATGAAGCCTTGAGGGTAAAAGTGAAGGACCTGACTACAGTCTCAGCCAAGAAGGATGTTAAACTTGCTTTGCTAAATGCGAAGTTGGCTAAAGGCTCTAGAGGAGAACCAAGTTTTGCTGAAGTGATAAGGCTAAAAGAGGAGAATACATAACTAACCAAGGAGGTCAAGTCACTTACCTATCAACTATTAGAGGCACACAGGGACCATAGTGCAAGTATGTCTAAGTTGATTCAGTCTCTTGCCCCCAAGTCCTCTAGTTCCTAGGCTTCGTGCTTCTGTACCCCCTTTATTTGTCGTTGTTTCTAATCTTTATAGTTTGAAGTTATTGTTAGTATGGTCTTGGCCCGATCCTAGGCAGTTCATATTTTTGTTGTTACTGATTGTGGATGGAATGCTAGCAGGAATGATAATGGTTTCTTTTGTTCATATCTTGTTTAATTCTTGCTCTTCCTTTTCTATGTTTTTAATTATATTATGCTTACTCAAGTAATTGGTATTTTCTGATTGTAATCTTCTCTTAGTTTACTGTTTTCCTTTTGATGATGTCAAAAGCGGGAAGATATGATCATATTCAGGGGGAATATTATATTTATGGGCAATAACAGGTATGGGGGAGTATATGTTCAGGAGGAACAGGTGGATCAATAGGGCATAGTTTGTGATCATCAAAAAAGGGGAAATTGTTAAGTACAAGGAGTACATTGTGTTTTGTTTTGACGATTAACAAACTAAGTCAAGGACCAGGTAGACCATTAGGCTGATTTGCTTAAGTTGGTCGTGGGATATAGCCTGTAAAGCTGTTGTGGTTGGTGAGCTGTCTATCAGAAGTGTACTGAATGACTAGTGGTCCATTTAGTGTATCCACAACAGTAAAAAATGAGCTTATCTAAGGAATAAACATAAGTTTTTCAAGCATTACTAAGATTGAATTTTCTCTTGCTGAAAAGTTTTTCCTTGGCTCCTTGTGTGAGAAGATTTAGCTGCTCCATACGAGGGACCTGATAGAAGATGTCTATAGTTCTCTAGTTTGATAGTTGTTGTGTCGTGTTCCAAAGTGTAAGATCACACCTAAGCTATAAAGGTATGTGATCAGTGTTAACTATTGTTATTTTGAGCTTGTATGCCTTGTAGACAGTATAACAGTCTAAAGGCTTAGTTGGGTTTAATCTAACTATATATCAATCCACAATGAAAGTATTTACACCTGAATAACTCAATGACACAGTATAGCTTTCTCATAAATAATTGCATTATATCCCTGCTAAATCTATGATTTGAAGAGACCAGTTTCGCTATAAATGTTTAATTAAAAGATGCTTAATATATGACTTAAGTGAAAAAAAATTACTTCTATATATGTAAAATCCCATCGTATTGCAAATGATTGAAGGAGTAGGAATAGCTAGTCAAATGGACACACCAAGTGCGCTTGATACAATTAAAGATTCATGATATAAACCTATGAAGAGGTACATAAATGAAAAGCTACGGTGAAAGTCTTTAATCATCACTTTCGTAATATTTTCTAGGAAAAATGCACAACTATCCCCGTCCCCCACACTATAACCAAAATTCCAAGGATACACTTAAATTTTAACTTGGTCCTATTACCCCCCTGGACTTATTTTTTTCGTAATTTAATGCACCTTATTTACCCTTAACCACACTCCTAAGCTTTTGTGTGTAATACATGTCACATAGGCCCATAAGGAGTATTTAATTACGAAAAAAATAATATTTTAATAATATTAAATATAAATAAAAATTAAATAAAGAAAAATCCCCACATAGAATCCTTTTTCAACTAAAATAGACTTAGTCCCAAAACAAATTAGTCAGAAAAAATTAAAAGGGGAAAAACGTCCCAATTAGTCGAAAAGAAAGAAATTTTTTAAAGGGGAAAACTTCCATAAAAATTTTCCTTTACACGGTCTGGTTAAAAAAAATTCTACTTTTTTTCCCTTTAAGGCAACACAAGTTTTCATTAAAAATTTAATCGTAATTACCAAAAATAAAAAGTTCCCACTTTGAAGAGGAAACTGTGTGTATCTAAATAATGATTTTAAAAAAAAACAAATTTAAAAGGGGAAAAAGTATTAATTATTTGAAAATAAAAAAAATTCTTCTAATATCACCGTGAATCCTAATTATATGATTAAAAGTTTTGTCCTAAATATAATAAAATATTATTTTCTTTCCTTTTTGATTTATGAATTTTCTACTTATATAAAAACATTTTAATTTCAACTTTTGATTCATTCACTCCCTTTATCGATTTGTCCTAATTAGTGCTGGATCTTATTTTACGGTTTTTTCCGAACTTCAATTTGATTATAATGTTTCCTTATATTACACACTCATTTTCTTTGTTTTATATTCTTTTTCCTTTCTTTATTCACTTTTTGATTTTAAAGAAAATAATATTAATTGTTATGCTAGTTTAACTTGCTTCATTCGAATTATATTATGGCTTTCGTTTAGTTAGTTTAGTCTAATAAATTTTTATTATTTAAAATTTCTATTACTTTGTTTCTAATATCTTCATCTATTCATAAGTTTCACCTATTCACGTAAAGTAGTATCTCAAGTAAGATAATACTTTTCCATCTTATAATTTTTTAATGTTATAAATCATATATTATTATTATTATTATTCTGATCAATTTATTTTAGACAATTTTGCAACAGATTCTGAAAAGAACTTGATCAATTTATGAAATTCTAACTAACATATTTATATGTTTATACAATAAAATATTAATTATTATAAATACACTATAACTAAATCTACTAAATTAATCATATTTATGCATTTAGAAAAAATTGAAATAACATTCATTGTCATTATTTAATAAATATTACAGTGTCAAATTAATATTTTTAGATATGAATTTTTTTATTCGTTTTATATCGATTGATGCAATGCAAACGTACAAAACAGTTGATGTAAACTAGTTTTCTGTGTAAGCTAAAATTTGATATGTCATAGTGAACAGAATAACAAATTTGCAATGTATTAAGCCTAACAATCTGATTGTCGTACACATTTGGTACGTGAACTTGGACAGATTCATGAACTCCCCGAACTTGGACAGATTCATGAACTCCCCAACGAGTTGACCGCATCCTGCTCTGTAATTCATTCAAATTATGAGGGTAACTTCGTAATCTAGATACCTAATAATTCTGTCGTCCAATGACCATAAGCAATTTTTTAAAAGTGTGCCATTTTGGCCCTTACGAGTAACTTTACTCCTCTCTCCCCAAAGCTTTTTTACCAGTTTAGAAATCAATGGCCGGAAAAAGTAAGATTCTGTTCATCGGAGGTACTGGCTACATCGGAAAGTTCATCGTCGAAGCTAGTGTTAAAGCTGGTCATGACACATTTATCTTGGTCAGGGAATCCACTCTTTCCAATCCTACCAAAACCAAACTCATCGATACTTTCAAGGGTTTTGGTGTCACCTTCGTCCACGTATGAACCATTTTTGTTTTCCTTTTCTCAATTCAGACATTGATTTACGATTTAAAGTTAAAACCTATGAAGAGGTATCTTCAACCACTTCTATAGCACAAGACGTACCATAAGTATGGTGGAACTTACGAACACACATCAATTTAAAGTTAAAAGACCGCCTTTGGTCATGAAAATTAGAATAAAATTTGACAGCTGGAGTTGTATTTGAATTTTTGTGAGTAATTTGGAGTAAAAAAGTGAAATGGCTTTTTCAAATGTCTGAAAATTCCGTCAAGTTGTATTTTGCGGAATTTCATGACAATTTTTCTGATTTATATTGATGATCTGCTATTCTAAATACTTTACTCTCTTCGCTTTGTTAGTTTTTTTTGTATAGTGTGACTAGTTTTGAGAGAATTGGTGGTTAAATGCAGGGAGATTTGTATGATCATGAGAGTTTGGTAAAGGCAATAAAGCAAGTAGATGTTGTGATTTCTACTGTAGGTCATGCCCTTTTAGCTGATCAGGTCAAGATCATTGATGCTATCAAGGAAGCTGGCAATGTCAAGGTAAATCAATTTCTGTTGTTTTGCTACACCCATTGTCTTCTCCAGCCAGCCCACATACTTTAAATCCTAAATTGCCTGTCCACCGTTGATGTATCATTTATTAACTCAAATAAGTTCCAGTCTAGCCCTTTCCCTAAGCCTGTTGTAATCAACTTTAGTCATAAGCTACTATTCATTGGTCTTGAGAAATTCAATTATACATTTAGAATACCTTGTCTTAAACATAATGTTGCTTCTATGTTGCTGAAGGTTAAAAAGCTTTCTTTCTTTGTCAGCGAATGAAGAACCTTTTGTTTCTTCTTGGCAATTGAATTTTGATTAACAGTAAAATAACTCTAGTCTGTTATAAGGTACTAGTTGATTATATCAGTACCTTAAAATTATTGGGGCAGCATGGACAAAATAGAGGCTGGCGTTTGGAGTATTGTGTGATAAGAAGATACCACTTAAATTTAAAGGTAAGTTTTACAAAATGGTGGTTAGACCATCTTTTTTGTATGGCGTGGAGTGTTGGCCAATAAAAATGCACATGTTTAGAAGATGCAGGTCGCAGAGATAAGGATGTTGAGATGGATGTGTAGTCACATCAGGAGTGATAAGATTAGGAAGATGCTCCTGTTAGGAGGTGCGAGAGGTTGGATTTGGGAGTTACACGGAGGAGTAGAGGTAAACCGAAAAAGTATTGAGGGAAGGTGATAAGACAAGATATTGCGAAACTTGATCTCACCGAGTACATGACCTTAGATAGAAAAGAGTGGAGATCGCGAATTAGAGTAGTAGGCTAATTTAGTTGGTAGGGTTAGGTGGATGTCTGACTTTGGGGTATAGTAGGATAGTAGGAGAGTTGTGTTTTATATCATGTGTTGTCATTATCTGTCATATACATGTTGATGTTATCGTTATATCATGTTGATTTACACATTATCATGTGCTTTGTGTTGCTAGTCGTCCGTTCTGTTTCTCTTTCTTTTCCTTTCCATTTTTTTTTTCATATCTAGTTTATTCTGTTTATGGGTTCTTGAGACGAGGATTCCCAGGAAACAACCTTTCTACTTTGTGAGGTAGTGATAAGGTCTGCGTACATTCTACCTTCCCTAGACCCCACTTGTGGGGTTCCACTGGGTATGTTGTTGTTGTTGTTGTAGTACCTAAAATTATTACTGCCAGTGTGGAGTTTAGTCATTAACTTGGATAAATGGTTCCACCACTGGCAACTGAAATTCTGGTTCTTTTGAAGAGTGTCGGTGTTTGATTGAGGCAAAATTGTGTTCTTCTCTTTACTATTCTTTTATCCCCTTTCAATATGTGTATATGTGACTAATATGACTGAGCTTTATTTACTGTTTGATGGATATTGTTGTGGGATTCTTTTTTGGATACATTCTATCTTCTGCCACTGATTTACTGGTTGAATTAGCAAAATAATTTCTTCTAAGTGCCTCTTGCTTTCAGAGATTCTTTCCCTCTGAATTTGGGAATGATGTAGATCGTGTCCATGCTGTTGAGCCTGCTAAATCAGCATTTAATACTAAAGTTCAAATTCGCCGCGCTGTTGAGGCTGAAGGAATCCCCTTCACTTATGTGGCCAATTTCTTTTTTGCTGGTTATTTTCTTCCAAATTTGGCTCAGCCTGGAGCTGCAGGTCCTCCCAAAGACAAAGTTGTCATCCTAGGAGATGGCAACACTAAAGGTAATTTCATATGAGAAAATACGTTGCAGTAAAGTACATATTTTCTTGAAAGTGTACATATTAAATTTCCCATTAATTGGATAATTCCTTACTCAATGAGTGACACATCCGTCAATCATCTAGTAGTAGCTGAACGACGTTTTCCTACAGTCATTCAACTCCTTTTTGTATCTACAGCTGTTTTTAACCTGGAAGAAGACATTGGTACCTATACCATAAAGGCTGTGGATGATACAAAAACACTGAACAAAATCCTCTATATCAGGCCTCGACACAATATAATTACATTAAATGAGGTAGTATCTTTGTGGGAGAAGAAAACTGGAAAGAACCTTGAAAGAATATATGTACCAGAGGAACAAGTTCTCAAGAACATGCAAGGTAAAGCATTCTGGCCTTGATCTCTTCTTCACTTTATTTAGATCATCTAAGTGTTATTTTATCAGTCAACATAAACTTAAGTCTCAATGTAATTGCAGAAGCCTCATTTCCCTTGAATGTGGTTTTATCGATCTGTCACACTGCTTTTGTGAAGGGTGACCACACTAATTTTGGAATTGACTCATCTTTTGGAGTTGAGGCAACAGAGATTTATCCTGATGTTAAATATACCCCGGTAGATGAGATTCTCAACCGGTATTTGTGAATATTTAGAGTTCCTTCCTATTAAGCATAAGGTCATAAGGTAAGGGGCTTTCTGCCTTTCTATGATTTTATGTTAGTTGTTTTCAGATGCAAACCATTTGAGATATTTCTACACTTCAATTCCTTAGTTTACTCTTAGGTATTTTGTCTGTGAAAATACATGTTTCTATTTTCGGGAAGTTCTTCTTTTCCTCAACTAATTTTGTTTATCTCTTGTGGTGCCTATTTTTTGAAAAGGAGGTTGTCCAAGTCTGCTTGTTTGCACCTCGACTATTCCATGGATTATATGTTACACCTCTCACCCATATAGATACCGAGTAGCTCTACCAACCAATTTTTAAGCATATAAGAAAACAAAGCCCTTTTTTCCTCTATTGGTATTGAACATTGATTCACACTCCTGAATATACTATATAGTTACGATCAGATAAATTTAACTTGTTGAGATTCTTCAAATTAAATTATTTACAAGCAAATGTCTATCTTTTCTTTTCAAAAGTGTACAAAACTAGCCAAAATATATAAACAAAAGGCGGAAAAAAAAGAAGAAAAAATGCATGCAAATTTACTTTTGCATTAAATGCAACATGTGTGGAATTGATCACATTCATAAAGGGGGGAAAATTGGATACAAATGGAAGCAACCAACAACTGCATTTATTGTAAATTGTATTTTTGATTTCTCTTTCATTAAAAGAGGGTAATGATTAATGTTGAAAATACATATGCATCATAGAACCTTACAATTCTTTCACCAAGTGAGGTAATCAATTTGTTCTTACCATTGATTAAAGTTATTTGGATATATATATTGACAATGATTTGGTTGTTTTGGTGATAGCAATATTCGTATTTTGTCTAGTAATACTGTTGTTATATTTGTTGATAAAAATATATATGTTGATATATATTTTTTATGGTAATATTGATGATAGAATTGGTGAAACCAATATATATATATATATATATATATATATATATAAAAGTAATTTACATTTATACATTTTGGTGGTAATATTGAAATAGTTGAAGTTTTTATTAGGAGGAATGTTTGGAAAAGGAAATGTTTGGTATCAATATGTATCTTGCTAGATTTATGGTGATAATTTGGTAATGAGATTGATGAAAACGTTGATTTTTTTGTGGGTATTTTTTGTTTCCCTGTGTGTTTTATTTTTTTTTTTGTGAGTATTTGATAGCAAAGTTTGCTATATTATTTATTTGATAATAGTATTGACACGAGGAATGCTTGGGAAAGGAAAAGTTTGATAACAATATGTATATTCCCAGATTGATGGTGGTAAATTTGTATTGAGATTGGTGAAAACGTTGACTTTTTGGGGGTATTTTACCTACTAATTTGATCTAAACTTTGATTTTGATGTGTAATAATTTATTTCCCTTTGTTTTTTCATTTTTGATTTTTTTGTGAATATTGGGTAGCAAAGTTTGCAATTTTATTTATTTGGTAATAGTATTGGTATGATATATGATAACAATGAATAAATATTTTTTTAGTTCTTTGGTAAATGCTTACTAGCAAACCTTTTCTTTTAAATATATTTTTCTTTTGCTTATTATGATGTTAAAATTGGTGAAACCAATACATATATATGGAAGTAATTTACATTTATACATTTTGGTGGAATATTGAAATATTTAAAGTTTTTGTTAGGAGGAATGTTTGGGAAAGGAAAAGTTTGGTAACAATATGTATATTGCCAAATTTATGGTGATAAATTGGTATTAAGATTAGTGAAAAAGATAAATTTTTATGGGTATTTTTCTTACTGATTTAGTCTAAACTTTGATTTTAATGTGTAACAATTTGTTTTCCTATATGTTTTCATTTTTTAAAAATTATTTTGTGAATATTTGGTAGCAAAGGTGGTTGTTTATTTGGTACTACAATGTAACTAACCACATGTAAATCCATAAAGGACATAAAAAATATCATAATTACCAACCATGTACCAAATATTCAACATTAACAACATCTGTACATCCAAAAAAAACTTTCAAAATATACCATAAGTACTAGAAATTTAGCAAACTTTTCAACAGTTAAAAAAAATGGCCAAGATTTTGATAGTTCATGAATATCTAATCTTTTTTTCTCAAAATGTAGTCCATTGATTTCGTCTGGGAGTCACATCTGCTAAACACCTTGCTGGTGACCTCGTTTTCACTCACGGTACCTGCATCTATCGAGATGATGAAACCTTTGTCTAATAAAAATTAAAAAAAAATGCAGATTTATCAATTACAAACTATAAAAAAATGCACAGAATTCTATAGCATAAAAAAACAAAACAAAAAAAAAAATTAAAAACCAAAAATCATTTCCACATATTTTTTGAGCTTTTCCCACATCTTTTGCATTCATTTTCGTGGGCTTAGAAGCTTTACCTTTGTTTGTCTTATTTCGAACCTCAGATTACAAACAAAATAATATTCAATAGAGAAAAATCATTATAAGCAAAAAATTAGCAGATGCCTGCAAAAAATTTTAAGATATAAAAATTAAAAATACCTTAAATTTAACTACGGTGCTTTTACCAAGTTCCCAACAAAGACTGCCTCACAACGAAGAAGATGGAGAACGAAAAAAAAATGGTTCTTTCAAGAATAGTCACAAGGAAGATGAAGAGCCGGACCAAAAATAAGGCAGAAAAAGAAAAAAGGGAGGGGGGGTGGGGAACAAATTGGTATTAGCAATATCCCACCAAAGGTTACCTCACAACAAAGAAGACAGAGAAGGAGGAAAATTGTTCTTTCAAGAATAGCCACAAGGAAGAAGAAGAGCCGGACCAAGAAAAACTATAGTGTGTGAAATGTAATAAGCTAAGATGAGTGCAATGAATTCTGAAAAGACAAAAGATGGATTTGATGGGTGTTGGTTCCAAGATTTAAAAAAGTCAGAAAAAGGAGTAGCTTCCTCCACATCCCAAGAAAAAATGGGATATTAAAATTATAAAAAGTAAAATAATAATAGGTAACATGTACACTTTTGTAAATAAAAATGTCAAGTTTGTAAATATAATATGGCACCTGTGACTTACGTAATAAATGATCTTAAATTATTTTTTCTATCAATTTTTCCAATAAATAAAATATCATGATCCAAAAATAGGACCATGACTAAAAGGTACTAAAACTAGAACAAACAATAAAGGAACTTCAAGAGGATAAATAGATACATATTGTCACGATCCAAGTCTAGGACCTAGACGTGATACGACGAATGAGAGCCCGAAGGGACCCAGACAAACCTCTTAGCATATCAATTACACATGCTTGGTCGCGGAAGTAAAGTAAACAACATCAAAAGAGTATAAATAAGGATAAATGGACTAAGGAAAGTCTTTAATAGCATAACTCATAGAAAAGTCACAAAGCTAACATGGTAACATCATATAGGCATAGAGTATGCATTAGTATGTTTGAATGTACTAAGTATGTAGGATGCAATGCAATAAGTGATAGGTAGCATAATCAAAATGCATAAGCATAAGCAAGAGATAGGGTAATATCAATATGACATGCATGATCAATGCTTGAAATAAAACACGCTTAGTCATAATCAAGGAATGTAAATTCAATGTAGAATATATGTATGTTCGAACCTTACACCACCATCTTGAGATGGGCCACATAGCCACCCACTCACCTTACGATATAACCTTTTCGGAGAGTGTTACCAATACGCCTACCTTATGACATAGTCTTTTTGGTAGGTAGCATAAGACATCCCCTACTTTACAATATAATATTTTAGGTAGGAGTCGTGAATTATTCTACCTTACGATATAATTTTTTTGGTAGGAATCATGAATTGTACCTTACGGCATGACCTTTTTGATAGATGTTATAGGATGTCCTTACCTTACGATATAATCTTTTTGGTAGGAGCCATGAGTCCTTCTACCTTACGGCATAGGCTTTTCTGTCGATCATATATAATATCCATACCTTACGATATAATCTTTTTGGTAGGAGTTATGAAACTAGCTCATCAAACCATAACATTCAAGTATCAAGAAAGAACTTCTCATTTTCCCAAGAACACAAGAAACATGGGAGCCCACCAATTCACTTGCAATTCCGTAAGTAATTTACATGAATTTAATACCCATTAATCATCATAAAGTTACTTGACTCGTAAGCCATACAATAGATCGTCAACAACTTAAGAATCCCCAATCGGACATTTTATCAAACACTTGGTGGGTGTGTAATGCTAATTCAAAATCATGCAATTCCAGAGTGAAATCATGTAAGAAAACTTAATGTAAATCAACCCACCAACACTTAGTAAAACCCTCATGCAAGGAAGATTGAAATCCCTTATCAAACCTCATAGTAGATTTTAGTTTCATAGCTCAAAAACATGCATAGTCACAATAGACAAACTATCTCATAGTATAACCTTGAAATAGGTAGACATGTGTTTCCAATCATCATTTCATAAAATCCCAAGATAATTTGTGATCATAATTTATAATAAGTAATACCCATAAGTAATACATATTGCATGCGAGTTTCATATAAAGGAAGGTTGGGCACCATGGGTGAAAGGACCCAATGGTTGAAACCTACATACCTTAAATTTGGAGATTTTCTTGAAGAATATTTGAATGAGAACTTGAAGCTTGATGAATTTCTTGAGATCCAGAAATGAGTGTAGGACACTTGAATTTGGGTGAAATATTTGGCTAAGTGTTAGAGAGGGTTTTGGGGTCTTGAATGATATGGGGTTGAAAAATAACTAAGTTTAGATTTTTTTTATGCATAAGAGGGCATGGGGCCATGACCCTAAGGCCATTGGGTCGAAATGAGAAAACTGGGAAGAAAATGTACATCTCCGCGATGGGTCCTCATCGCGCACCCTCACTGGAAATTGGCGAAATTCGTTTTTCGCTATGGGTCCTCTAAAATTGGGGTTATACCCATTTTTCACACAATTTGCCCCCAATCAAGAATATGAAGTCGAATTTTTGATATCACGCACGAATTTTGAGATATATGGAAATTACGATTATGGGCATTTTTGAGACACAATTTCAGGCACTTTTTAGGGTGTTTCAATATCTCCCCCTTGGGAACATTTGTCCCCGAATGTCAAAGAAGCGTACATAAGAGAAGTAATCATGAAGAATTCAACCCAACAAGAATGCAACAATGCACTTAAACACCATTTTCAAAAAAATCTCAACATGAGTGTCAAAAATCACATAAACTTGCCAACATACACATAAATACATGCAAATGACATAAGGGATGAAATTCAAGACTTGAAATCACATAGAAAGGACTTAGTTTTTACTAACTCAAGCTTGAATAGAATGAAAGAGGTACGAATATCGCTTCTCCATGCTACTCCGGCTCCCCGAGAGACACTTTCAACTTGAAGAATCCTCCAAAGGGCCTTGACGAACACCATATCCTTATTAATCAACTTTTCCATCCTTTAATCCAATGCCTCCACCGGGACCCTCTACTAAGACAACTCATCCTACACAACACCCACAACCTCAAAGACTTCTATAGCACTAGAGTCACCAATATATCCTCCCAACCTAGAATCATGATGAACCGGATGATCCATATCTATATCCTTAGGTAATTCCAAACCTTATGCAACTTTACCAATTCTCCACCAAATCCTATAAGGACCTACAAACTTGAATCAACTATCAACCTTAAACACACGTAGTCTACTTGGTAGCATAAATCAGCATCTCCCCCTTGGGAGACAACTTCTAGTCTACTATCCTTTCACCCAAAACTTTCAACTCTAATAAGGCGGAATCAAGGCCTTGCCTAAATTAGACCTCCTCAACCAATGAAGATTTTGATCCATCATCAACAACAACAATACCATTATCAACCTCTTCTAGCCCAACCACCAATCTAGCCAATTAATGGACCTTCTTTGCAATA
>DF361197.1:31252-47673 GCA_000787875.1 Solanum virginianum | reverse complement strand
AATTTGAACTAATTTAGCATTAATGTGATTTAGTTGTTGAAATAAGTTCAAATGTAGTTTGATTAACGTTTAGTTTGATTTATTTTTTAAAATAATGTAATTTAGTTAGTAGATTTAAAACTAGATTTTAATGGAACTAGATTTTGTAAAATAATGTAATTGAATAGGGGGCAGGTTGGAGGAAGAAGAAATACGGAATCAATTAGGTTATCATTTATCAATGAAGTGAACTGGAAATAGTATACCATGGAAGTAGGCCTTTCACTTACCTGCTTATGTTTTCCTACAAGGATTTTCAATCATTATCAAGGAGGTACGGAAAAAAAAGAACTAGAAGATTAAAGTAATCGACTAGAAGAAGTTAAATTACATAGAACTAATGAAACTTCACCTACCATATAAACTTCAGTTCTAATTTGAAAGCTACAACATATCTGTTCAGATATGGAGTAGAGTCAGATATGAATACTTGATATCTTTTAAATTTTTTAATCTTTCTATAGAATATAGTCTAAACCAATAGTCAACAATGACATAAGTAAGCTAAGAGAGTTGTATGGTATCAAAATGAAATAAAGTGAAACATGATAGAAATGCTAGAAATAATACCACATCCTTGCCCTTTTGAAACCACAAGTAGCTCATGCTACCTATCTAGTTTTATCAGTGTATCAGTCACAATTTCCTGCAGTTAAATTTAAAATGTATCTAATGTGTAGAAATAGATCCACATCCTTGCCCTTTTCAAACCACAAGTAGCTCATGCTACTTATCAAGTTTTATTGGAGTATTAGTCACAATTTTCTGCAGTTAAGTTTAAAATGTATCTAATGTACAGGTTAACTTTGACTCAAAATGGAAAAAAAAATGTATCTAATGCATATTTTCCAACCCAAGTTTTTGTAATCAAATGATTGTGAATAGGGGTGGCAAATAGGTGGATTGAATTGGATCGGATTTGGATGGATTGAATATGGGTTGAGTCAAAATGGATTGAATTACAATCCACCCATATAAAATATGGGTAAATATGAATTTGGTTAAATATGGTTTGGGTAAAATGGTTCTAACCCATTTAAAACCCCTCTATGTTTCCTTGGTCTTTTCCAACAAATGTTGTCTCTTTTGTGACTTCAATATATCTATTCTTCTCAACAATAAAATATTAAAATGGTTCTAACCCATTAAATAATTTGGGCTTTAATTTATCAGTTCTTCTCAAAAATCAAGTTTTAATATCAAAATACGATAATCGAAGTACCAAAACACAAGTACAATTATATAAGCTTAGTTGTAATCGAGATAGACAATTACAATCCTATGACTGCTTTCTACTGCATCTTTTTTAAAATAAGAAACTAAACAAAAAACATAGCATTTGTTCCTCAATCTCGTCAGGACGCCAAGACCAAACAAAAAAGAAATTCACAACTTCAGCAATTTACACTAACAAACTTAAACCAAAATTGTCAATCAAACAGTAAAATCATAAAAAAAAATGAACCAAAAACCTTTTGGATCAAAAGAACAGTCCCAGAATTGAGAATTCGACAGTAAAATGACAAAAACTCAGATCCCATACTCTAAAGAACACAACAAAGATTCAAAAAAGAGAAACTTTTCAGGGAAATCAACATGAGATGCACTATTTAATTAAACAATTGAAGAAGCTTCCGAAAAAATTTCCCTCTAGTCCAACTCCTCCAAAACTTTTACTACGCCTTAATTCCAAACAAGTCGTGATCGATTATATAAATTTTCACTGTCTATGTCACTCCATATATTTCTATGAGGTCAAATTTAAGCATGCTGCAAACATAATATTCTCACCAAGTGAATTTCAAATGTTAATCAAATACAAATTAAAGCACATAAGTATTGTCCTTTTCTTTTTAGGAGTAATTGAAAAGATAATACTGCAGATTTTTTTACATTCAGGTGAATTTAAAGAAAATAGTGTTTCTTTTCATTTTCCTCGAGCAGTGAATGCTCTACTATTAGGTGAGTGTTTAAGTTCATGCAAGTGATAACTAAGTTATAAAATAGTCAATCAATAATTCACCAATAGGATGCCATTACAAGTGTTATTAGCTTGACTTCAGAACATCAAGAGATCAGAACTCTTCTAGCTCATTTTCAGCCTAGTACACAGAGCGAATTAAAGACGTATATAGTACACGTTGAATCCCCAGAAAGTCAAATTTCAACACAATCTTTATCAGAAAATTTAGTCTCTTCACAACCCCATGTTTAGTATATTCATATCGCAACATGATGAAAGGCTTTGCTGCAAGATTATCAGCAGAGCAAATGAAAAAAATGGAGAAGAAACCAGGCTTCATATCTGCACAGTCACAGAGGATATTGTCTTTACACACGACTCAGACTCCAAGAATGGGGGTTCGAGCAACAATGGATGAAGCTGATTTGTGTCGAGAGTTTTGAGTTTGTGAATTTCTCGAGCAACTTCGAGAATAGGGGTTCGAGCAACAATAGATGAAGGTGATTTGCATCGGGTCTTCAGCATTAGGAATTTAGGATTCAGGTCTTTAAGGATTTTCAGAAGAAGGTTTGTTTTGGACTTAAATGGGTACCCATATTTTACTTATTTTATCCATATTTACCCATATTTATATGGGCTTTAGAAAGATGATATCCATATTTATCCGCTTAAAAAGTGAGTGATCCAGCTTATTTAATATGGATTAAATGGGCTAATTTCATTAATATGGGCTGAAATTGCCAGCCCTAGCTATGAACATCTTCCTACCTAACAAGCTCATTTCTTGTTTGTTTGAAGCTTTTAACTTTTAACACTTCTCTACATTCAAAATCTAGTTGTAAATAAATGATACTTAAAGATCACATTTTCATATTCACTAATATCTTGTCGACATTCTCTACATCTTTTTCTGATTGTAGATTTTTTCACTTTAAGTCTAACACTTAATCAGCTCCATTAATTTAGCAGCAAAGAAAGAAGAGGAAAAGAGCTATGCGGCACTTCAGGCTCAGTTGAAAACTCTATTTGATTCGAGGAAGATTATTCCTCCATGTCCTAGTGAGCCATCTGAGGAGAGTGATGGCTGGGAGGAGAGTGATGATTGTGAGAAGTAATTGTATCTATTAGATAATCATACTTTTGTAGCTTCTATACTTTTTAAATTTTTTGATCGTTTAGTTTATTTTGAATGAATTCAAGTTTAATTTGAATTAATTTAAGTATATGTAACGCAAATGTAGAAAACTATTGTGTTGATAGTTCTTTGGGCTGCTTTGATTGAAATATACAGGTGGATAACAAAAATTACAGCAATGTGGAATAGATTATTTTGTAGAAAATCGACCACGAGAGGTCGGTATTGAAACTAAATAAAAAAATAATAGCTACCACTGGAGTTTGGTATTGAAACAAAATAAAAATATAATACCAACCACTAGAGGTTGGTATTGAAACAAAATAAAAAAAATAATCTAGACCACTGGAGGTCGGTATTGAAACAAAATAAAAAAAATATTGACCACAAGAGGTCGATATTTAAACAAAATAAAAAAATGATACTGATCACCGAAAGTTGATATTCAAATAAAATCAAAAAATAATACCGACCACTGGAGGTCGATATTCAAACAAAATTCAGAATAATATAAAGGATAATACTGACCTTCGAATGTCAAAAATAAAATAATAAAATTTAATAATAAAAAAATTATATTTTTAATTTTTTGACTTAAAATTAAAATCGACTTCTAGAAGTCGGTAGATATTGACCTCTGGAGGTCGGTATTCAAAAGCGGCCAATCTTTTACTGACTTTCGCTTGGAAGTCAGTATATAGTCGGTGGAAGTGGGTATTTGGTGGTCGATATTTCCAATTTTTTTAGTAGGCTTGAAGCTTGAATGGAGTTCTTGAGATCCGGAATTAGGCTTGGGACACTTGAATTTGGATGAAATATTTGGTTAAGTGTTAGAGAAGATTTTGAGAGGGTCTTGAGTGATATAAAGTTGAAAATGACTAAGTATAGGTGTTTTATGCATAGGTGGACATGGGGCTATGACCCCAAGGCCCTCGGACCGAATAAGAGACTAAGGAAAAAAATGTACATCTCGCACCCCAAGCGCGTCGTGGCAAGGGCGCAGATCATCTCCGGAAATCGTAAATTTGTTAAAAAAAAAATTCACTAGGTGTTCTCTAAAATCGGAGTTATACCCATTTTCCACTCAATTTTGGCCCCCCTCCCCCCGATCATGAATATGAAGTCAGACTTTCGATATCATGCACATATTTTGAAATATATAAAAATTACGATTATGTGCATTTTCAAGGCACATTTTTGAACGCTTTTGGGGCGTTTCACTAAAGTAGCAGGTGGCCTCAACATAATGGATATACAAACCTGGAATAAGACTGCTATAATCAAACATCTGTGGAATCTTGCAAACAAAAAGGATGAATTGTGGGTAATCTAGGTGCATAGATACTATTTGAAGAGAAGAAGACTATGGGAGATACAAGTCAAATAAGCATCTTGGGTAGTAAGAAAAATACTACAAGGAGGATAGTGGCTAGAAGCTGCAGATGTGCAAATAAAAGAGATCAGGGAAGCTAAAGTATACAACATCAACACAACATACAAACAACTAAGAGGGGAATACAGTAAAGTTCCATGGAGGAGGATGATATGCAACAACCTTGGAAATCTAAGTGGATCTTCATACTTTACCTGGCAATACATGGACAACTATATACAAAGGACAAGTTGGAGAAATGGGGAATACTCACAGATTATATATGCCCACTATGTGACAATGAACCTGAAAGTCATCAAAATTTGTTCTTTGAATGCATTGAGTCAAGCAGGATTTGGAATAAACTACTGAACTGGATGACAATTATAAGAGGAAGCAAAGGATGGAATAAAGAATTAAATTAAAATGGGCAAAAACACATGCAACAGGGAGAACACCAAGGGTAGAAATATATCGAATGTTACTAGCAACAGGGGTCTACTTCATATGGCAAGAAAGAAACAACATGATCTTTAAAAAGACAAGGAGCAATGCAGAAATGATCATCATGCAATGCATCCAAGAGATTCACCGAAGGAATAACATGTTTCCTAGGCTGGCTAATCATATGAATAGTCTAAATTACTACACAGCCTAGTTTAGATAGAAATACTCATAGAGTCACAGTAAAGAGCTCTGAAACTGGGATTATGTCCAACTCTCGAGTTTCAAAGATGTACAAATTGACATTTTTGGTAATAGAAATCAGTTAAAAAAAATGAATTACTTGCACTAGGTAGATATCTCAATAATAATATCACTAATCCAAATTTGATGTAAAAAATGAATGCATTACTCACCAATAAGATAAATCATACCGTCAACTCTTTTTCTATTTCTTTCAAAATGGTAAAGTTCATGAATTATGCCATGAACGTTGCAAAATAAACTAAAATCATGTTATTAGAAAATAAATTATTTAGATAGATATATATAAAATACGAAAAGATTAAAAAAATAAAATAATATGAGATGTATAAAGGTAAAAAATTCAAAAGAAAAATACTACAAATTATACGTAAAATAACAATATAATCCTATTCAACTTTTTAATTAATTTATTTATAAGGGTCCTATATATAGAGATTCTATCACTAATTAAAAACCATAGTAAATTAGGATTTTCCTTAGTGGCTGTAGCGTTTCTTATTAAAATAAGGAAGAAGTAAAGTCTATTAAATAATGAAGATTTAAGAGTCTTTCCACACTTAGAATATCACTTCTTTCCATATATTTTAGAAGACAATACTATAAATATAGTTAAATAATAATTAAAAAAATATTGGTGAAAAGACGATTTCATCTAAAGCATAGTCTTTTAATGATGGGAAAAAGGTTCAATCAACATTTCTAAGGGTCTTCACACTTTTAATATAGTATGTGTGTGTGTATATGCATATACACACACACACACAAGCAAATTGTTGATAAAACTCCAAAATGAAATTTTCTTTTGACCCAATTTTTTTCTCTCCTTATCATTCAGAAAAGACAAAAAAAAAAAATCAAGATAGCAAACATTGTCTAGAATTTCTCTTAGATTTAAACCCATAGATGTTGATAGAACTAGAATAGATATTTTTTGTTTTATACTTACACGAGCTCATATCCTTGCTTTTCTATCAATTTCTAATTCTGATCTTCCTCCTCAATCTGATATTATGGTACCAGTATAGACCGAAATTCATTATAAGTAATAAATACCGGGACTTTGCAATATTTGATTGATCACAATTCTATATATTCCATTGACTATAGAAGTTCCCAGGGAATTCATTAGAGGAATATTTTCGATAAAAATTGTTTGTTCTTGCATATCCCTACTGTTTTTTCAAATTAATCCTGCGGATACGTATAATTCAGAAGAATATGTGAGTGATTCATACATAACATCTCTTTCCTTTATCAAGGGTTCTGCCAATTGATATGTTTTCACAAATAATTGAAATTCAATTTCTTGATCTATATCTTCAATTTTTGAAAACTTATAAAGTTCTTCCGTCAAACCTTGATCAATGAACCAACAAATTCCTTCAAATTGTATCTGATCAAATCCAGGTATTGTAGATATTCCCTCATTTCCATCCTCGAATATTTTAAATTTCCCATTTAGCAAAAAATCCCACTATTGGTTCATTCTGCATCTAATTAGATAGATTAGATAAATGATCTAGCAATGATGGCATTTCTATTTTGTTTACCGAATCACATGAAATTTTACCCAACTCCATATCTGGAATGTATGAAATATGTATGAACGGAGGAAAAAAGAGAATTTTCTACTTAACTTGAATTGAATTGGAATTTTCAACACATACAAATGAAAAGAAATTGATAAAATATCCCTAGAAACCAACTTCTGTACTTAAATTGAATTGAATTGGAATTTTCAACAGATACAAATGGAAAGAAATTGATAAAACATCCCTAGAAACCGACTTCTGATACTTAGACTTATTAATTAAGTTATAGGATTTTGTATAGAATATAAAAAGAAAAATGATTTCATTTCTACCATTATTTTGATAATACATATTCCAACTTGCTTGAATACCAGAAAAATAAATGGATTGGACATTTGATTTTTCGCTGAGATAAAGGCATAAAAATTAGAAAGAATATATAGAATTAGAATTGGTATTTTAGCATTTAACCGCCCCTTATGTTATGGATTTCATTATTCAAAACAAAAAAGGATTTGCAGAGAAGAGAGATTTTGTTTATGGATTTTTTGTAGAATACGATTGTGAAGTGTATAATAAAAGAAGTTTTGTATGGCTTAAATACTTATGGAGATATCTAGAATATCTGTCTTTCTTCTCTTTTATTGTTTTATTGTCGTTCTATATTCTATTCGGGGCAACACAGGTTATGCTCTTCGAAAATAGAATTTCCATTTTCTATTCAATTCAAAATTCAAATTTGAAGTATGGTACTTTTTTGATATCTGATAATTCTATGACGGGAACATATATAAATAATATATATCTATCTAACAATTTATCTTGGGGGGTTTACATATACTCATAATTGTTGTTATAATTATTATTAATAATGAAAATTGAGAGGGATTTTTTTATTGAATAAATCCCACATTGATTAGTTCTATATCATATATCAAGTTGTATTTTCTTATGTCATTAGGAAATCAAAATTTAGAGATTCAAATCCAAGAATTATTCATGCATTTTAAGTCAATAGTTAATGGGTCTTATTTTCATAAAGTTGAATTTTTTATTTTGCTACTGAAAATTCACATTTGATTTTTCAATAGAAAGATAAGAGAAAGTTTTGAACATTATGAATTTTGAGCTAGACTCAATCGAAATTGAAAGGATGAATCAAACCCAATCAAAAGGGAATAAGGATTAGGATTTCTTTGACTTTTAGGGAAAATTAAGGAAAACAAAACTCAAGGTGCAAGTACAATAAAAAAGCAGTTCAGTGATCTGGAAAAGTTTTCATCTATTTTGTATTTGTAGCATTTTGGCAACATGGCCGAGTGATAAGGCAAAGGACTGCAAATCCCTTTTTTCCCAGTTCAAATATAGGTGTCGCCTAATTAACAAAAAGCTAAAAATCTCTTTTTTTTTCTTCTGTTGATATAACCCGTCGAATGATTCCCTAGCAGAAGCAGAGAAAGTAGACTGTTGATACTTGTTTGATTCTAAACACCTGGTCTGGATGTTTTTCTAAAAAATTATAAATATCTTTGCATTGTATATTTAGGCTTAGATTTCAAGTAAATATTCGAATGTTAGAGGGGCTATCAAGACTTCGCAATTAGTTTCTACTACAAATCCAAATTTTATGTTATTAATTCATTGTATAATGACTGGACCTTGGATTACATTGGAGAGCCCAATAGGAAATCGAAATAGTTGTGGAAAGGGGCGAAAGATTCTTTATTATATATGAGAAACTCATGAAAATATCTCAGTGCTCAAGCATCCAATCAATTGAAATGAGGGTCAACAAAAAAAGAATAGGACCTATTATTCCTACATGTTCCATTAGTAACATTACCTTGAGATGTTACTGGGGATTTTGCTTGGATTTAATCTTTTCCAATTATAAATAATATAGGAATTTCTTCTAAAATGAGCGAATTTATTGGATTGGTTTATTAATAGTTTTCATTCTTTTTTATTCTGCGCCATTGATTCTACTATTATTAGTAAGGAATAATGGAACAATTCCTTTATATTTATATAGATAGGGGACATAACTCATATGGATATAGTAAGTCTTGCTTGGGCTGCTTTAATGGTAGTCTTTACGTTTTCCCTTTCACTCATAGTGAGGGGAAGGAGTGGACTCCATGGGTCCCACTAATTGAGTTAAGGAAGCAAACTGTATCAATATCAATTGCTTTTTAAACGGTTCTGCAACACGCTTGGAGCAAAATAAAAATATCTTCATTTTGAAATTCAATTGAACTTGACTGGAGCAATGTATTATACGAATCATCCTCTTTCAATCAACGAGCTATTTCAACGATTCCTATGTTTGTAGTTTGAAAGGAGAAGGATCCCAGGGAATTTATTCGAAGCAAATTCTTCCTAAATTTTCTATTCCAATCAATGGCCTCTTCCTAGGTGATACTGAGGAGGGTCGGACCCTTTTTTATTTTATTTGTTACTCTCTTTACTATTCAAAGAAGAAGTGATTTTGTTAAGTGTATATGCACTTTGTATGAGAAATAAAGGATATAAACATAGTGGTTGTCTAACAAGATACTATGTAGAATAAGATCGTCACGTGAGTCACATATTGCGCATTTACCGCTTTCGAAATTGAATTTAGACTTTATCGACTTATTTCATATCATGGTTCAGGCGTTAAAAATTGGTGAGGTTTACTCTTCTTTTTCGATTCCCGTGGAATTACTATCAATGGTTTACTTCTTGGGAATGTTAAAAAAAATACTACGTGATTTTTTGATATGCCTATATCTATTGGTTTTGCTTTATTGATTTGATTCTTTCAATAGATACCGAGATTCATATTAAAAATAAAAAATATAGTAATTCAAACTATAAGACATAGAAATAATTTAGATTGATCAGAACAAATAAATATAGCAAATAACTGGAATTGGATGTTATGTCAATCCCATATATGGAATTAATATTCACATATATCAAGATAATATTGTAGATTGATATATAGATCCATATCAAATGAAACCTCTATCTTTATTTTATTCTAGGGGCAGCTTTATAATAATAATCTAACTACTAAATAGTATGGTAGAAAGAAATAGATGAATCTTTCTACCATACTGTCTATTTATTAGAGTAATGCCGATTCTAGTCCACTCATTTCATTAAGACATAAAATTGGAATCTTTTTTATTTTATTTCGTCAATTTTGGCTAAGAACTCAGAAGTGAAGTTTCATTCAAATTAGTTAATAATTAATCATTTTGACTGACTGTTTTTATATAAGTGATAAGTAGAAAAGCTTTAGGAACTAGAATAAATAGTGCAGTAGCAATAAATGCAAAAATATTTATTCCATAATCTCATCAGTTTTTTACTAATACAATCATCTGATGAAGTCTCATCAAATAGTTCTTCCACTTCCAGTCGTCATATAGTTACAAACCAAAACAAACAATACAATCTAAATGAAAAAAGAAATAACGATTTACCCTTTGCTTTGACAAAGGAATTCTTCCCCCGGTCCCCTTCATAAAAAATGAGAGATTTTTTTATATATTTATTAGCTCCGTCGGGACTAACGGGGCTCGAACTCGCAGCTTCCCCTTGACAGGGTGGTGCTCTGACCAATTGAACTACAATCCTAGGGAAATACAGGATCTACCAGAAAATTTAATTTGTTTTTATCTCCGGATCGGGTATATCTGAAGTATAAAGGGGGTTATATCATCTCATGGTGGATTGGCAAATTATTGGCCCGAGCTAGATTTGAATCAGCATAGACATATTTCTAACAAATTTACAGTCTGTCCCCATTAACCGCTCAGGCATCGACCCAGGAAGAATCTATTTTCGACTTATTGGTAATCCATGATCAAGTTCCTTTCGTACTACCCTACCCCTAGGGGAATTTGAATCCTCGCTGCTTTCTTAAAAGAGAGATGTCCTAAACCACTAGACGATGGGGGCCTGCTTGACCAATGGCCATTATACTATAGTACCCTACCCCTAGGGAAATTCGAATCCCCGCTGCCTCCTTGAAAGAGAGATGTCCTAAACCACTAGACGATGGGGCCTGCTTGACCAACGGCCATTATACTATGATCATAGTATGATCAGTTTTTTGAAATTATCAATATAATCGAATGATTCTATCCGAGGGATCTTTCCCCCTTCCAGAATTGCATAGAATTATTTTTTATTTGTCATTGACGAATTATTCATTAGAACCAACATTAGAAATTTGGTAGAAGAGGAGGATTTTTCTCCAAGAATTTAGTTCAGGAGATAAGTGGAATCTCTTCATTCCATGATTCAGTGAAATATCTTGACTTTTATGTTGAATTGCTAGGTGTATGTACATGTATCAATCAAGTGAATTTTATTTTGGTAGGATCAATTCAATAAAAGAAAAAAGCAATTCGAGTCGGTCTTGAAATAATTCATTGCATTTTCTCCTAGACTTCCTAGGTAAATCTATTTTTTTTATTATTCAACAATGAGCCGCTAGACACTATGTAGCTACTGCACGTACTTAATACATAAAAGGCCCTTTTAACTCAGTGGTAGAGTAACGCCATGGTAAGGCATAAGTCATCGGTTCAAATCCGATAAGGGGCTTTGTAAAATCATATATATATATATATATATATAGAGAGAGAGAGAGAGAGAGAGAGAGGAGGTGATATCCCACAACTCTATCCTCATATGTACCTATGTTTTAAGCCTCAATCTTATGTGTGGGAAGTGTATTAGGGTCATAATAGAACTCTAGTACTTAGTCGAGTTCAAAACTTTCCTATAAGATGAATTTCTAGTCTTAGCTTATGCAAGGCTCAACTTTAAATGACATATATATAGGGTTCTCATAACGGTTCAGCACCACAGGGTAAGCCAATTTAGAAGGGTGCTACATCAGGAACAGGCGAGGGTACAAATCGTCTATATGCCATGGCCACCAGAAAGCAGCAGGAGAACTCACAAGATGTGGTTACTGGTATGCTCAAAGTTTTTATTTATGATGTCTATGCATTGTTAGACCTAGGTGCCATATTAAAATATTAACTCCCTATGTAGCCATGAAGCTTGGGACCAGTCCAGAATGACGTCTTGAGCCTTTTAGTGTTTCCACTCCTACTGGAGAATCTATTCTAGCCCAAAGAATCTACAGGGGTTGTCCAGTGTTAGTTTACCATAAAGATATCTTAGATGACCTGGTTGAGTTAGACATGGTATATTTTGATGTCATTCTAGGCATGGACTAGCTTCATGCTTGTTATGCCTCTGTAGACTGCAGAACCAGGGTGGTGAAGTTTTAGTTTCCAAATGAGCCAGTATTATAATGAAGAGGAAGCTTAGTTTTACTAAGAGTAAATTTGTCTTATATTTCAAAGTCAGAAAGTTAATTTCCAAAGGGTGGACATACCATCTATTTAGAGTTAAAGATCCTAGTATCAAGGCATTATCTCTAAGTCTATTCAAGTGGTAAATGAGTTCCCAGAAGTCTTTCCTAATGATCTACCTGGAGTCTCTCTTGATAGGGAGATAGATTTTGGGATAGACACCCTCCCAGATACTCAGTCTGTAACCATTCCTCCGTACCGTATAGCTTTTTCAAAATTAAAAGAGTTGAAGACACAGCTGAAAGACCTCCTAGATAAAGGTTTCAATAGACCAAGAGTCTCACCTTGGGGTGCTCTAGTTCTCTTCGTGCGTAAAAAGGATGGTTTTCTTAGAATATGCATAGATAACCATTAGTTAAATAAGGTCACCATAAAGAACAGGTATCCTCTTCCCAGAAATGATGACCAATTTGACCAACTCCAGGGTGCTACTTGTTTCTCCAAAGTGGACCTCAGATCTGGGTACCATCAGCTCAAAGTTGAAGAAAGTGGCATCCCTAAGATAGCTTTTAGAACTCGTTATGGTCACTATGAGTTCTTGGCCATGTCATTTGGACTTACAAATACACCAGCGGCTTTTATGGATCTTATAAATTAGGGTGTTGAGGCCATACCTAGATATGTTCGTCATTTTGTTCATACATGACAACCAGATCTACTTTCATACTAAGGAGGAACATGTCAACCATCTTAGAATTATCCTTCGACCCTTAAGGACCAACAGTTGTATGCCAAATTTTCCAAATGTGACTTCTGGTTAGCATCTATAGCATTTTTGGATCATATTATTTCTGGTGAAGGCATTCAAGTTGATTCCCAAAAGATTGAGGCTATAAAGAACTGGCCAACGGCCACAACTCCAATAGAGATAAGGATTTTCTTGGGTTTGGTAGGTTACTACGGGCGTTTTGTAGAGGGGTTTTCCTTCTTTTGTTTTTATTCGAAAGAGTGGGTTTGACTAAGCTAACTCAGAAGAAGGTTAAGTCTGTATGGTTTGAAATTGTGATAAGAGCTTCAAGAGTTAAAAACTAGGCTGACTATAGCTCCAGTCTTATCCCTATCTGAGGGAGCTAATGGCTTTGTTTTATATTGTGATGCTTCCAGAGTTGTATTGGGATATGTATTGATGTAGAGAGGCAAGGTGATAGCATATGCCTCTAGATAACTTAAAACTCATGAGAAGAACTACCCAAGTCATGATCTTGAGCTTGTTGTTGTGGTGTTTGCTCTAAAAATCTGGAGACACTATCTTTATGGTAGGCATGTAGATATATTTACGGACCACAAAAGCTTACAATATGTATTCAGCCAAAAAAAGCTGAACTTGAGGCAAAGGAGATGGTTGGAGTGATGTTCACACTCCAATAGTAAAGCGGTCGCTATCAAGTGTAAACCTAACTAGGGTCGAATCCACAGGGAATACGGGGTTTGACCGAATTTATTCACCAACAATCATTTCAAGTACCAATCGACTATATTCTCTAGAATGGGGGAGGGGGGAGTTTGAAAATTAGAGTTAAATAACTATAAAAACTATATTAATAATCACGAAGAGACAATCAATTTGAGGTTCAACTTGGGAATTGTCTTCCCCATGATTCACTAACTCAAATACCTCGGATAATATAACGTTAATCGGGACATCACATGCAGGATAGTAACTTAGGTTCTTCCAGCCCTCTTGTAAAGGTGAAGGTTAAATTTCACCATGGCACTTGGTTGATACCATGGTGTGCCAACTAACTGTTACCCTTTGTCCTAGTCAACCTCTCCTTGTCAGGTTTGGCCATGCAAATACCTAATTAAAGAAATGCAAATAATCCAGGTTATCTCAAGCTGCTACTCATGGTTCCCATAACCCTAAGTTGTGGAGGTTTAGCTACTTATAGTTAGGGCGAAATCACAAATAATGAATAAAATTGACATAGTTAAGAGATTACCCAACAAAAATGCAGGACAATAAACCACCTTGATTTTTGGATTCACAAACTTGAATAATGGAGTTAAAATACAAGTGATACCAATCCCCCAAAAGTGAAACCCTAAAAATCTACTTTTAAACCCTAAAAGATTCTCTCAAGAAAAGATACTGAATTCTCTACAATCTTATTCTCCTCTTAAAACCTTAACTTAAACTATTTATACTATTTACAAAAAGGACCTTAAAATAAATAAGAAAAGTTGGCTGGCAAATTTGGGCTTCCGTAGTCAGTACTTGGCATTTTGGATTTAACTGCTATGATCCATATTACGAGTTATGATCTGGTCTATGACTCGTACCCTGGGCTTGTATGGTTGAACTTCAATTTCTCATATTTTGATTTTTTGGAAGTTGTTAATCACTACAGTCATCCCCTACGACTCGTATCTTGGGCTACGACTCATAGAGGGTCTTTTAGGTCCTTAAATTCAACAAAATTTGCTACTTTTCCCCAAGATTAAGCCAACCTGTATTTTCTGGAAAAACAAACACAAAACATGTTTTATGCATCAAATGTGTTGTATTTTGATAGCAAATCAACACCCTCAACTTAGAATTATTGCTTGTCTTCAAGCGATGACTCGATCTAAATAGATAATAAGCAATACATAACAATCATTCTAATGGCATATACTTCTCTCAATATTAGCTTAGGTACCCAACTATCATTTTCAAAACTTGATTATGTAGATACTAAACAAAGCAAGGCATCTTGATGCATTTGACAATCCAACTATGACAAGCTAAGAAGTATCAACAATTCAAAATCACTGAATAAGTCATATGCTAACCATGGGGTGCAAATGCCCTCATAGAAAAAAGAAGTCCCTCTATTTCACTCAATAAACAATCAAAGAATATTCATGGACTGTGCAAGCATACTCACTCTCGCAAATGAGATTCAAGCATGATAACTAATACCATAGGCTTGCCCATATACTCAAACTTTGGATTGTTGACTAGTT
Source organism: Solanum virginianum (assembly GCA_000787875.1). Taxonomy (NCBI): domain Eukaryota; kingdom Viridiplantae; phylum Streptophyta; class Magnoliopsida; order Solanales; family Solanaceae; genus Solanum; species Solanum virginianum. The sequence continues at coordinate 32,591 of DF361197.1, read as the reverse complement.
GGATCAGGATCACTTTAGGACCTCATAGGCTTGTAATGTATGCTCATGGGGATTTGGTAAGGTATTTTTGGGATATTAGTGACTAAAAGTCATCCTTGAACCATGTTTTTCATTTTCACCTTAATAACTCAACCATTTTCACTTTGTCCTCCCTTATTCTTGAATTTTAAGCTATTCCAGGTACTTTATTTTCATCTTTTAGCTTGTGCCTTATTTTTGAACTCATTTTGCTATTCTTCTCATTCTAAGGCAACTTTTCTTCTTCTTCTCTCAGTACATGATTTTTCATTCTTTCTTTCATTCCCAAGTAGTCACCTCATTTTTGCTCATTTTGGGCAGCAAAGGCCCAACTGTTTAGAGATCCATTTGGCCCAAATTTTAAATAAGAGGCTGCTGTATCACTAGCTCCCTAACTTATACTAATATGTGGTTAAAAACACAAGCCAAGTTCGGCCAAGGTTGCTGCTTTAAAGGTGTCAAAAACAGCAAACATTTCACTTAAACGTTTGGCTACATTTTCAGCTTCTAAGAGAAATATTATACTCTCCTTTCTTCATATCTAACAGTAGCCAAGAAAACCTTCTAGGTTTCTTAAAGGACATCTTAATCTTGAATAATAAGGTAAGCAATCTTACGTATATGTTTAGTATAATTTTCTTATAACAAACAAGAGAGTATGTTGGTTGTGTTGATGCTGAAATTTCTGGACAGCATGTGTTGTTGATGTTGCTGTGTACTTTTCTTGCTGATTATGAGTCGTTTCTCTTCTTGGTTTGCTGTAGTATGAAGTATTACGTATGTACTTAACAAAGTATAGGTTGTAAGTGGTATAATCAGGCTGTTTGATTGCCTTTACAGTCCATAAAAGTGAGGTCCATATGATGTCGCAATTGTGTTGTTGATTGAGCTTGTGGACTGATGTGTATAGGGCTGTTGCTCCACATTTTTCATTGTTGATTTGGTACTTTTCAAAACAGTGAGTTCCATGTGATGTCGCAATTGTGTTGTTGATTAAATTTGTGGACTGATGTGTATAGGGTTGTTGCTCCACGTTTTTCATTGTTAATTTGGTACTTTTCTAAGACTGTTTGAAGGCTGATATTGTGTATAAATGGACGAAGAACAATGTGGTTTAAGTTGTGATAGGTTTGGGATTACCGACGTTGAAAGATAGCGAAAAGATGTAACATTATGCTGTTCGTTTGTTTGTTGCGTAGAGTTGTCATGTGCCCTATTTTGTGGACTGTATGTAAGGCTGATATGATGCTGATATAGGTTGTACATGATGTGTGGCTGATAATGTGCATTATAGAAGGACCTTAAAATAAATAAGAAAAGT
>DF361197.1:13003-26233 GCA_000787875.1 Solanum virginianum | reverse complement strand
CTTAAAGGTATCTCCAATGAAAGGGGTTATGAGGTTTGGTAAGAAAGGGAAACTGAGCCCACGATACATAGGGCCATATCAGATTACTAAGAGGTTTGGGGAAGTTGCATATGAATTAGAGCTACCCCAAGAGCTTTTAATGGTTCATCCTGTTTTTCATGTCTCAATGCTTCGAAAATGTATAGGTGACCTATCTCGTATCACTCCTATTGAGGAGGTACATGTTACAGAAGATCTCACCTACGAAGAGGTACCTATTGCCATTATATCTGACCGAGGAGCTCAATTCACTGCAAAGCTTTGGAAGTCCTTCCAAAGGAGTTTAGGGACACAAGTGAACGTAAGTATAACTTTTCATCCCAGGCTGAGGAGATAACATGGGAGGCTGAGGACATGATGAAATCAAGATATCCCTACTTATTTAAAGCTGAAGAGGAAATCCAACACACAGAATTGAGCCCCTAATAGGTACTTGTAATTCAATACTTGGATCCTATCAAGGGGGGTAGCCTAAGGGGGCTAAGGAAAAGCCTAGCCAGGGATGAACCCAATACAGTTACCCCTGATCAGCTAGGTCTTTTACAATATGTTGTGCATAGATTATACAGATGTTACGGTAAAGGTAAAGTGATGTAAAGAATGTAATGGTTAAAAGTATCTAGCTGTGCTAACATTCAAGGACGAATGTTCCTAATGGGGGGAGGATGTAACACCTCACACACACAATAATTATTTGTATTGCACATATGATACATGACATGGACTTTCAAATTAGTGACAATTTTAAAAGTGTTTGCATCTTGCGTTAAAGGGCGTCGTGTGTATCTAAAGTTTAAGAAAGTTGTGCGTATACATGTGACCATGGGCAATATCAAAGTATTTCACTTGACAAGTTAAGGGGACTAAGACCCTAAATAAAGGAAAACAATTTAGGGGATTGTAGGACTTAGGATGCTAACAGGTGAATCAGCTACTCGCTTAGCTTGAACTTGCGAGTTAAACGGAGATGAGACCCGACGTCGAGATTATCCAATTCTGATTATGAATTAAGTCTGAGTTAAGGAGGTATCCTTAGATCAAGTTTTAGTACTATAAGTTGGCTGTATGTACATCAGCAAAGGCCCAACTGTTTAGAGATCCATTTGGCCCAAATTTTAAATAAGAAGCTTCTGTATCACTAGCTCCCTAACTTATACTAATATGTGGTTAAAAACACAAGCCAAGTTCGGCCAAGGTTGCTGCTTTAAAGGTGTCAAAAACAGCAAACATTTCACTTAAACGTTTGGCTACATTTTCAAATTTTAAATAAGAAGCTTCGGCATCACTAGCTCCCTAACTTATACTAATATGTGGTTAAAAACACAAGCCAAGGTCGGCCAAGGTTGCTTCTTTAAAGGTGTCAAAAATAGCAAACATTTCACTTAAACGTTTGGCTACATTTTCAGCTTCTTAGAGAAATATTATACTCTCCTTTCTTCATATCTAAGAGCAACCAAGAAAACCTTCTAGGGTTCTTAAAGGACATCTTAATCTTGAATAATAAGGTAAGCAATCTTAAGTATATGTTTAGTATAATTTTCTTATAACAAACAAGAGAGTATGTTGGTTGTGTTGATGCTGAAATTTCTGGACAGCATGTGTTCTTACTAATTATGAGTTGTTTCTCTTCTTGGTTTGCTATAGTATGAAGTATTACTTATGTACTTAACAAAGGATAGGTTATAAGTGGTATAATCAGGCTGTTTGATTGCATTTACAGTCCATAAAAGTGAGTTCCATATGATGTCACAATTGTGTTGTTGATTGAGCTTGTGGACTAATGTGTATAGGGCTGTTGCTCCACATTTTTCATTATTGATTTGGTACTTTTCTGAGACTGTTTGAAGGCTGATATTGTGTATAAATGGACGAAGAACAGTGTGGTTTAAGTTGTGATAAGTTTGGGATTACCGACGTCGAAAGGTAGTGAAAAGATGTAACGTTATGTTGTCCGTCTGTTTGTTGCGTAGAGTTATCGTGTGCCCTGTTTTGTGGACAATATGTAAGGCTGATATGATGCTAATATAGGCTGTGCATAATTAAGCTCCAATAATGTGACCACCAAAAGATCATCTTAAAGGTAGTTGAAAGGTAAAGAATATTGATTTTGGATAGGGGGTAGCCCGAGGGGTGGAAGAATCACCTAGCCAAGGACGATCCTATCAAGGGGGGTAGCCTAAGGGGGCTAAGGAAGAGCCTAGCCAGGGATGAACCCGATACAATTTACCCCTGATTAGCTGGGTCTTTTACAATATGTTGTGCACAGATTATACAGATGTTACAGCAAAGGTAAAGTGATGTAAAGAATGTAAAGTACATGATCCCACAGTAGAATCAATGGTGGTCTCTTATCATACATCAGTACAAAGTTTCATTTGAGTTGTTATTTCATATACAGTGTTTCCTGCCTTACATATTTAGTACATTATCTCGTACTGACGTCCCTTATAGGGGACCTGACAATTAGCCACCCTCAACTTAGGCTTTTAGCCTGAGGTGAAGTACACAATATCCATTCCCTAAACCAAGGCCACTTTTGGTAGGCACCGTCAACTTAGGCTTTTAGCCTGAGGTGAAGTACACAATATCCATTCCCTAAACCAAGGCCACTTTTGGTAGGCACCGTCAACTTAGGCTTTTTGCCTTAATCAAAGTTCACATGTTCAAGGATGGACCATGGGCAATATCAAAGTATTTCACTAGATAAGGTTAGGCTAGCCAGGTATCAAGAAATAAATGATACATGTATGGCTCAAACATTCGGAACAAGGGGTAAACTCTTTTATTTGGTGAGTCATTTAGGCAAAAGTGGACTAATTTAAAGAACAATGGCCTAAGATCCCTTCCTAATCAACAAAATCTCTACTCCAACTCAGAGTAACAAGGCAAGTTCTGAATTAGTATATACAGCATGAATATAACAAAATTAGCTCACACATACATGGCATTACATACATAACTAACATAAACTCTCAGATCATGTTTCAAGCATTAATTGCCTCCGCTCCATTAGAACAAACATTGCCAAAACAATCATTCATGCAAGATAGCAAGTATAACCAACAATTACCAAAAATTTTGTGGGTACCCATTTTTCAATACATTCAATAAAATCATTCAAAACTATATATATGCCAAAAGTATTAACCGCCATATATCCACAAATTATCTACAACACCTAAAACATGTCGGTTCAATATAAAGTAAAATCATCCACAAGGAAAAAGAAACACAGCAAGAAAACCTTGGGATATAAAAAATAGGATAGTTATGGACTAAAGGCTACTCAGACTTCACCCTAGTTCATAACTTCCCATACCCCACCAAAAAGTGATACTTTATCCTCAAAGCAATTTTATATATATATATATATATACATGTGGTGCTCAGGCACCAGCATCAGTCTGGTCCTGGGGGGTTCTCTCCTCTGGGGTGGTCTAGGCTATAGCTGAACTTGATATACTAGCTCTATGTAATCTCTGCTGCTCCCGAGCCTGCTCTGCTGCTCCACCTATGTAGACTCTTTCATCACCAGATCAGTAATCTACTCATCTAGCTCTGCCTCCTCCTCAGCAGTCCTCTATCTCTTATGGGTCATATCTGCATTATCAGCCTCTAGAATCCTCTTCCTGGGAGCACGTGGGCGATCTTCGAATAGACCAATCAAGTCTTCATCCACAGGTGCCTCCTCCGGTGCTACAATCGGGGCTGATAGTGATGTCAATAAGTCAACCTTGAACTTGGCCAACTCCTACTATACGAGATCCATATCTACAGGTTATGCTCCCTCAAGCCTCTTCTGGACCCTGGCCTTGAAAGTGTTGGCCCTGGCATCCACTGCAGCAACTCTCTGGCCCAACTCAGATAGGGTGAATGCTTTGCCAGCTCCTCTGAAGCCTAGACTGTCTAGCGAACCCATGGCTTAATCTGCTCTATCAACTTGGCTAGCTGAGCCTCTATCCTGGATAACTTGCGAACAATGGCCTGAAATGCAATATCAGACATAATAGGAAAGTTTACAGAAGGTACCTGAGAAATAGATGGCTCTGGTGCAGGTATAGTTGTGGAGGGAACCATCTCAGTATCAGCTATTGTGGGCTACTCTAGTGCAGCTGGAGTGGAGGTAATAGCAATTGGAGTAGAGACCTTGGCATATGGCTCATAAGGGAATGGCTCAGGAATGGGAGGTGGAGCTTCACTCTGGAGGGCCACTTGATTCTCGTCAACCTTGATCAGGCTGGGATCCATAGTGTGAAAGGCCTCGACGTATGGGTCTATGTGGAGAGAGATATGCACTCTGACCTCACTGCATTATCTGTGTATCCAAATAAGAAATGGCAATAAGGTATTCATCTGGAGTGTGCACTCATGAATCTGCTCAGTCATGACATGCGCCTAGTCGATCTCATAGCCAGCTAAGATACTGGCTAGTAACACGGCTTGCTCCAAGGTGATGAAATTATCTGAGGATGTAGGCCGAATGCGAGATCGGATAATAGCCCACCAGAATTTAGCATGGAAGGATAGGTGGGACTTCACAATGGGCTCGGTGTGCATAGTGACCCATGTAAGCTCAACATCACCCTCTACTATCTAGCTCGCCACCCATCTAAGGAGCTCGATCTTCAAATCCACATTCTTCCCGATCACAACATGCCTTATCTTATCTATTATGCTATCATACTCGATTATGTGTTGTGGCACCCTATAGTTAGGCCCGAACTATACCCGGTGGATGGTCTCCTCAGAAATATTAACACTCTAACCACAAACTAAAACCCTGTGCAACCGAGACTCATCTATAGCCTTCTTCTTCTTGGGAAGATCTTGAGGGATTATAGCAGCATAGGTGGCGTAGAACTGCCAAACTAGAAGTTGGGCATACTTGCCCAGCCTCTCTGATAAACACTAGAGCCTGTGTCTATTGATCTCCGCCTCTAGGGAAGGAACATGACTCAACCCTGAGTCATTTAACTAGGACTCTTAATGAAATTGTCTGACAGGCTTCCCCTGTCCCTTTAGCTCTAGTCTCTTGTTGTAGATCTCTTCCATTCTCTCGATCCCCCATCGGTGATGATACAGATCTTGAGTTGAGATGGATGGGTCAATTGAGGAATAAGATGTTGTTGTGTCTTCCTGAGGCCTACTGTCAGACTCAGAACCATCCTCACTTCCCTCTTATGTACCCTCCTTGTCAGACTGGGAGGTACTCGCAACCACCATTGGTGTTAGTGCAGCCTTAGCTCTCATTCAAGGCATACTTTGCCTTAGGGTCTACCTATATGTTCAACTCCTCATTACACCCATCTGACTGCTCACTTCCTGAGTCTTCGTCTAATAGCCTCCTACCTAAGGTTGGGATAGTAGCTTTTCTACCCTTAGGAGCCACTATAGCTAAAATTTGCATTACAAACCAACAATAAGCTCCAAACGAACATCATGAATAAAGAAATGAATCAAAAGAAACAAAATCAAAAAGCAAACACACAAAAAAATCAACACTGCACCAATTGTAGGTTGTAGGTATAAGGTACAGGTACGACTCGTAAGGTGATGTACGAGTTATACTGTGACCTCATAGTCCAAAGGTACTTGATAAAAAATCAAACTCAAAATAGGTATGAGGCATAAGTACGACTCATAGTGGAGACTACGAGTCGTAAGTGGGTCTCTTATAGCAAGTGTTAAGGGACCATAGGTAATTGTTATTCCCTACGAGGGGCCACTATGACTCATAGGTCCTTCTACGAGTTGTAGGTAGCCCTTGTAGTAGGGAACATCAGACACTTGCGGTATCTTCAACATCACCACATGAACCATAATCAATTCAAATAATATTCAAAGCATTTGTTTCACTCAAAATAACTGGCACAACAATATTCCCATGACTCTAATCATGATAATTCAATCTAAAACCAAGATTTCATCCCAAAGCCAATCAAGCAAACATTAACTTCGCAACACATTCTAGAATTTTCCAACACAGAATCATCAATCCCAGAACTTACAACAATAGTACTAATACACATACATGGAAGTTCAAGGGATTGGATGCACAATCACATAAAGGACTTCTCAACCACCATATTCAACCCTATAAGCACAGCCACAAAACAATTTCACATGGCATGAGCTAATCAGGCAACCAACCCTTGCACACTAATTTCAAGTATGTGATCAATAATATATATGGCAAGATATAATCATCATAACCAAACAACAAGGGCAATCTCACACATAAGAACAACCTTAGGGAATTCTAATCGACAAAAAATCCAATTCTCATTCGTATGCATAATTTTTGATTTGTGTACTCTTAAGTCTAGTTTCTTCATCTTTTTCTTGATTCAATATTCCAAAAGATACTAAAGTTTGTGCTCAAAATTTAACCAAGAGCATATCTCAAGAGACGATGATTGGCAGTTGAACAAACTGAGAAAGAGGAGAAGAAGTTGAAACCCTAACTATCGATGCTCATCTAGAAAGTCTGTCGAAAAATGATGTGGGTATGTTGGGAATTTGATCGGAATAGTGTGGGGAAATATTTTTTGGACCGAATTTGGGGAGTATAAGGGTTTAAAATGGGGAATTAAGGGTCCAAAATGATTTTGGCCTTTCATATACCCTAACCGGTCTGATTTTTAAATTCTTGGAGTCGGGTTTATGAGACCCCAAGTATGAGTTCTAGGTTTGACTATGACTTGTAGTTCCTGGTCTCGTAGGTCACTAAAGACTTAGAAAAATTTTGAAAACATACCTGGGCACTACGAACCCCATTTATGACTTGTATCTTGGATTACGAGTCGTAAGGTTGGCTTGTAGTGGGAGTGTCAACTTTAAGATCATCATTGTTACCCTTTATGAGGTATTACTATGAGTCATAGTGTGCACTACGGCTCGTAGGCCTGGTCGTCGAGGCTGCTTGAAATACTATTTTCTTCAAACTTTCAGTACTTACTTAACACATGCAAACCAGCATCTCAGAATACACCAGTCTTCAAATAACACAACTGATTCAATATTTTCAAAGTCAAAATAAAATCAATTCACTACCTAGAAATTCAAACAATCAAAATAAGCTCAAAATAATCCAAAAATATGAAAAGTACTTGGGTCGCCTCCCAAAAAGTACCTTCGTTAACGTCGTGTCTCAACTTAGTCATTCATGAGTACTTAGACTTCCTCATGGTTTGAGGTTCTCTTATCACCATTTCTTGCATTTCTCCTTCGATCACCTTGCATATATTCCAATTGCGTAAAAACAAGTTCAAACTTGTCATGAAGTAGTTGAATTGCCAACACTTGTTGGTCCACTTTATAGTTCACCTTAATGATGTCAAATTTTATTTCCCACATTTGATAAATCGCAGAAAACTTGTCTATATATTCAGTGGCTTCAGCAAATAATTTCTTCAAAAATGACCAACAATCCTCTCCAAATAGGGCATCCCCTTGAGCGTGTAGTGTAGAGTTTAGTGCTTGATAGACGCTTGCCACTAGTTCATCATCTAACAGACCATGATTTTGGGCTTTCTCCATAAATCCTCTATACCTTTCCCAAATTGCACTTAATGAATCACCAGGGGCTTGTAGAAAGTTAACGATGTGATCCTGTTGTTGGTACTTGTCAAGTTTATCATAGAAACTTGCTATGAGCACTCTTTGCACCTCTCCCTAGTTAGTGTACACATCTTAAGTAAGCATGGACCACCACTTTGCTACATCACATCGGAGAGTCATTGGAAAGGCCCTGCAATCGTGTCCAAAGTTGGATGTCGTGCTTTATAACTTCTGTATATATATGTGATAACCTTTGTAGATGGGAGTGAGGGTCTTTAGATGGCTGACCATAGAATAGAACACTTCTATGTAGTGATTGAAGTAGATCACTTGTGATGAAAATTTGTTCCCTGGCCATTGCTTGGAATCCTACTGAATATCAAAATTTGGCTAGAAAAAAAAATGACACCTCTGTAATGTTCCAGTACAAAAAGAGCTAACAAAAATGAAAATAAAATACAAGAGAATCTAAAATTAACACTTGAATTAACCACTAGTGAAATCAAGTTGAAAACCTGTTTGCATTCCCTGGCAATGGCATCATAAATTTTGATGTTCACGCTCCAACAGTAAAATGGTCGCTATCAAGTATAAACCTAACCATAGGCTAGGGTCAAATCCACAGGGAATACGGGGTTTGAGTGAATTGACTCACCAATAATTATTTCAAGTACCAATCAACTATATTTTCTAAAGTGGAGGGGTTTTGCAAATTGGAGTGAAATAACTAATAAACTACACTACCAATCACGAAGAGACAATCAATTTGAGGGTCAACTTGGGAATCATGTTCCCAATGATTTACTAACTCAACTACCTCTGATAATATAACCTTAATCGGTACATCGCATGTAGGATGGTAACTTATGTTCTTCTAGCCCTTTTGTAAAGGTGAAGGTCGAATTTTACCATGGTGCTTGGTTGGCAACCATGGTGTGCCACCAAACCATTACCCATTGTCCCAGTCAACCTTTTTTTGATCGGGTTTGGTTGATTAGATGAGAACGCATCAATTGAATCTTCTCACCCATTTTCTTTTTCTATTATAACTATCTTGGTCGGGATCATAACACTAGGCGGGGTTTGGTATTGGCCACCGCCAAACAACAAGCAATCCGAAGGAAAATAAATAATACATGTAAATACCCAATTAAAGAAATACAAATAATCTGGGTTACCTCAAGCTAGCTACTCATGGTTCCCACATCTCCAAGTTGTGGGGGTTTAGCTACTCATAGCTAGGGCAAAATCACAAACAATGAATAAAATAGATATAGTTCAGAGATTACCCAAAGGAAATGAAGGAAAATAAACCACCTTGATTTTTAGATTCACAAGCTTGAATAATGGAGTTAAAATACAAGTGATTCTAATCCTCCAAATTGGTTCTTCAAAGTGAAACCCTAAAAATCTACCATAAAACCCTAAAAGATTCTCTCAAGAAAAGATATTGAATTCTTTACAATCTCATTCTCCTCTTAAAACCCTAACTAAAATGGTTTATGTTATTTACAAAAAGGGCCTTAAAATAAATAAGAAAAGTTGGTCGGAAGCTATTATGGTTCATAGGTATGACTCTTAGGGTGACTTACGAGTCGTAATCGGGCTTTTGTAGTCAACTTTTGGCATTTTGGATTTAACGGCTACAATTTATACTACGAGTCATAGTCTGTTCTACGACTCATACCCTGGGCTCATATGATTGAACTTCAATTTCTCAGATATTAAATTTTTAAAAGTTGTTAATAACTACAGTCATTCCCTATGACTTGTAGCTTGGGCCACGACTCGTAGTGGGTCTTGTACATCCTCAAATTTAACAAAATCTGCTACTTTTTCCCAAGATTAAGCCAACCTGTATTTTCTATAAAAACAAATGCAAAATACATAAAAAAACCATAAAAGGTCACATTAAGAACTTGCAAAATACATTATTTTAGGCATAAAATGTGTTGTATTTTGATAGCACATCATGGAGCTGTTGAAGGACTATGACATAAGCATCCTCTATCACCCAGGTAAAGCTAATGTAGTCATTGATACTCTTAGCAGGTTGACTATGGGGAGCACTGCACACATTGATGATAGAAAGAAAGATCTAGCTAAGAAGGTACATAGACTGGCACGATTAGGAGTACAAATTGAAGATTCTGATGAAGGTGGTGTGATTATTAAAAATGGGACATAGTCATCCTTGGTGGTGGAGGTGAAAGAAAAGAAAGACCGGGATCCTATACTCCTTCAGATGAAAGAAGATGTTCAGAAGAAAAAAGTGTTGATGTTTGCATAAGGGGGAGATGGGGTCCTGAGATACCAAGGTAGATTGTGTGCACCAAGTGTTGATGGCCTTAGAGACAGGTTTGTAAAGAAGGCTCATAACGCTAGATACACTATTCACCCAAGTGCAACAAAAATTTATAGAGATTTATGAGAGGTGTATTAGTGGGGTGGCATGAAGAAGGACATTGCAGAGTTCATGTCTAGATGCCAGAATTGCCAGCAAGTTAAGGTAGAGCACAAAGACCTTGTTATGTGACCCAGAATATTAAAATTCTAGAGTGGAAAGGAGAGATGATTTACATGGACTTCATAATAGGCTTACCCTAATCTCCTAGACAAAATGACTCGATATGGGTAATATTAGACAGAATGACCAAGTCAGCTCACTTTCTACCTATCAAGACAACTGATACAGCTGAGGACTATACTAGACACTATATTAAAAAGATCATTAGATTGCATAGGGTTTTTATATCCATTATTTTAGACAGAGAAGCCTAGTTCACAGCATTTCTATATCCATTATTTTAGACAGAGAAGCCTAGTTCACAGCACAATTTTGGAAGTCCTTTTAGAAAGGGCTTGGTTCGAAGGTGAATCTTAGTAAAGCCTTCCATCCCCAGACAGACAGGCAAGCGAAGCAGACTATTCAGACTCTTGAGGATATGTTGAGGGCATGTATTCTAGACTTTAAAGGTAACTGGGATGATAACTTACCCTTGATTGAATTCTCCTATAACAATAGTTTCCAAGTTAGCATACAAATGGCACCATATGAGGCCCTTTATGGGAAGAGGTGTAAATCGCCTATTGGGTGGTTTGAAGTTAGTGAGGTAGGATTGATAGGACCTGATTTAGTACTCAAGCTATAGAAAAGGCAAAGGTTATTCAAGAAAGACTAAAGACAGCCTAAAGCTGATAGAAGTCTTATACCGATGTTAGAAGGAGAGATTTGGAATTTGAGGTAGGTGATTGGGTGTTCCTAAAGGCCTCACCGATGAAGAAAGTTATGAGATTTGGGGAAAATGGAAGCTTAGTCCTCAATATATTAGCCTGTATCAGATTATTAGAAGTATTGTGATGTGGCATATGAATTGGAATTGCCACTAGAGTTAGCTGCTACTCATCCAGTATTTCACATTTTTATGCTTAAGAAGTGTTTGGGAGATCCCACACTAGTTGTACCTATAGAGAGTATTGGGGTCAAAGATACCTTATCATATAAATAGATCTTATTTTAGATATTAGATCAGCAAGTTCATAAATTGAGGACCAAGGAAGTTATTTCTGTTATAGCATTATGGAGGAACCAGTTCATTGAGGAAGCCACTTGGGAAGCTGAGGCAGATCTAAAAACTAGATATCCTCACCTATTTGCACCTTTCAATGACAAAAATAAAGGTAACATTCCTTATTCCTACCATTGAGTTAAGATACATTAATAAATATGAGTAACAAGATATCCGGATAGCTTCTTGTTGATAAACTAGTTCATGAGTGGCAAGTATGCGTATATTCCCCAATTTCACTTTCATTCGAGGACAAATGATCCCAAGGGGGAGATATTATGACAACCCATAACTCTATTCTCATATTTACCTATAATTTAAGCCTTAACCTTATGTGTGGAAGGTGTATTAGGGTCATAAGAGACCTCTAGTGCTTAATCGAGTTCAAAACTTTCCTATAATTTGAGTTTCTAATCTTAGATTATGCAAGGGTCAATTCTAAATGACCATAACTCCTAAAACACAATGAACTAGATGTCCCATGACCCACTAAATGAAATTCCTTTGAATTAGCTTTCTAATGCAACTGATTTCACCTCATTTGGAGTTCGGAGTCAAACATTATAACTATTTTATTAAAGACTGCCTGAGCTGAGTATGTTCTACAAAACCCTTTTATGGGTCGTAAATCAAAGTACGGCCCGTCTGCTAATTCATGGCAAAAGTACTAAAACTTCAAATTTGTTCCCAAACATTATGACCAATATACAGGTCATAGAATGGGGCTCGTAAAGTGATCCAGAGACCCCGAAATTTGCCCAAAAGTCTACAAAAAGGTCACTACGGGCCGTAGAGGGTCTCATAGAAGACCCGACTAACAATTTTAAAGACGAATATTTTTTTCTTTCTCACCCTTTTAAGCGTAAACTTGTAAGTTTTCACCTAATTAAACACTGGAACATAATTATTCCTATCATTAACTTCAAAACACTCTAAGAACTCAGAACGTAGTTTCAAAGGGGCAAAAGCTAGGGCTTTCAAGAACCTTCTTCGATTCTTCCAAGAAACTAGTTCACGAGGTATGTAAGACCCTCCAAAAGTTATTGATGGTCATGCTTTAATAGTAAAGTGGTCGCTATCAAGTATAAAACCTAACCAAAGGCTAGGGTCAAATCTACAGGGAATACGGGGTTTCGCCACCTTGATTAACCAACAATCATTTCAAGTATCAATCAAATCTTCTCTAGAATGGGGGGTTTTTTGCAAATGGTTTGAATAAATTAAGACTAAACTAGTAAAATGAAGAGACAATCAATTTGGGGAGCCACTTAGGAATTATATTCCCCATGATTTACTAACTCAAATATCCGGGATAGAATAACTTCAATGAGGACATTGCATGTAGGATGGTAACTTAGGTTTTTCCAACTTTCTTCTAAAGGCGAAGGTTTAATTTAACTATGGCGTTTGACCGGCTACCATAGTGTGCCAAACTAACCATTACCTATTGTCCTAGTCAACCACTCCTTGGTTAGATTTGGTTGATTAGACGAGAACACATCAATCGAATCATGTTACCCATTTTCTTTTCCAATTTATCACTACCTGGGCTGGGATATGACACTAGGAGAGGTTTGGTGTTGTCCACTATCAAACAACAAGCAAAACGAAGGAAACTGGATAATACGTGCAAATATCCAACTTAAGAAATTCAAGTAATCTAGGTTACTTCAAGCTAGCTACTCATGCTAGCTACTCATGATCCCCACAATCCCAAGTTGTAGGGGTTTAGCTACTCATAGCTTGGCCAAGAAAACAAATAATGAATGAACAAACATAGTTGAGAAATTACCCAAGGAAAATAAAAAAACAATAAACCACCTTAAATTTGGATTCACAAGCTTGAATGATGAAGTAGATTTACAAGTGATTCAAATTCCCAAATTGGGTCTTCATGGTAAAACCCTAGTTTTCTGCTCTAAAACCTAAAGATTCTCTTTACAAAATATTCTATGTTTTTTGTAAAATCTGCTGAACTCTCACTAAAAACCCTAACATATATTATTTATCTTATTTATAAAATAGCCCTAAAATAAATTATAAAATTCGATCGACAACAGCT
>DF361197.1:0-12922 GCA_000787875.1 Solanum virginianum | reverse complement strand
GATCGACAACAGTTATGGCTCGTACGTACAATTATAGGGTCACCTATGAGTTATAATCAGGCTTTCATAGTCAGCACTTGGCATTTTTAATTTGAATGCTATGGTTCATACTACGAGTCATTGTCTGGTCTATGACTCGTAGTCCATGCTTGCAGTTCTTAGTCTAATTTTTAGCAACACTAGAAATGGCTATGAAGCCCCCTCCTACGAGTTGTAGTGAGACATACAACTCGTAGATAGGCCTCGTATAGCTAACCTTCAGAAAATCAAATTCTGCATTTAAACATTAGAATTGGCTATAAAGGGCACATTATGACTTGTAGTTTGGGCTATGGCTCGTAGGTCCGACCGTATGTCCTAAATATCAGCAAAATCTGTAACTTGCTCTCAAAATTAAAGCCAACCTATACTTTCTACAAAAAGAACACAAAACATAATAAAACCATAAAAAGTTGCATTAAGAATACGTAAAATCCATGTTTTAGGCACCAAATATGTTGTATTTTGACAGCACATCAACACCTTCAACTTAGAATTGTTGTTTGTCATCAAGCGAAGACTCAATCTAGCTAGATAGTAAGCAATACATAGCAATCATTCTACTAGCATATACTTCACTCAATTTTAACTCAGGTACCTATACTGGCACTTTCAAAACATGGTCATGTAGGTACCAAGCAAACCAAGGCACATTGATGCATTTGACAATCCAACTATAACAAGTTAAGGAGTATCAACAATTCGTAATCACTGAATAAGTCATATGCTAACCATGTAATGCAAATGTCCTCAAAGAAAAGAAGTCCTTTTTTCACTCAATAAGTCTTCAACGTTGATTAAGGGACTATACAAGTATACTCACTCTTGCAAATGTGAATTCATGCAAGATGACCAATACCATAAGCTTAGCCATACACTCACAACTCGAACTATTGACTAATTGGATTAGGATCACTTTAGAACTTCATATGCTTGTAACATAGTCTCAGGGGGCTTTGGTGCGGCATTTTGGGCAATTAGTGACTAACGGACAACCTTGAACCATGCCTTTCAATACTTTTACCTTAACAACTCAACCATTTTCACTTTGTTCTCCCTTATTTTTCATTTTCAAGCTTTTCTGGGTACTTTCTTTTCATTTTTTAGCTTGTGCCTTATTTTCAAACTCATTTTGCTTTTTCAATCATTCTAAGGCATCTTTTTTTTCTTTTTCTCTTACCTGGTACATGATTTTCCATTCCTTCTTCTATTCTGTACTAATCATCTTATTTTTGCTATTATACCACAATGTAGGCCACCCTCAACTTAGGCTTTTAGCCTAAGGTGAAGTACATAATATCCAATCCCTAAACCAGGGCCACTTTTGGGAGTTACCCTCAACTTAGGCTTTTTGCCTCAATCAATGCTCACAATGTTCAAGGATAGATCAGGGTCAATATTAAGGTATTTCACTAGATAAAGTTTGGCTAGCTAGGTATTAAGAAAGAAAAGGCACATGTAAGGCTCAAACATTTGGAACAAGGGACAAACTTTTTCATTCGGTAGGTTATTTAGGCAAATGTGGACTAAATTAAGGAACAATGGCCTAAGATCCCTTCCTATTCTGCACAATCTTCAGTCCAACTCAGAATAACAAGGCAAGTTCTGAATCAGTACACAATGCATAAACAAAACAAA
Source organism: Solanum virginianum (assembly GCA_000787875.1). NCBI lineage: Eukaryota > Viridiplantae > Streptophyta > Magnoliopsida > Solanales > Solanaceae > Solanum > Solanum virginianum. The sequence goes on along the minus strand of DF361197.1, from coordinate 11,245 downwards.
ATTAGCTCACACATACATGGCATTGCATACACAGCCAGTCATGGACTCACAGTTCATGCTTCAAGTATCAACTTTCCTTCACTTAGACAGAACAAAAATTGCCAAACCATTCACACATGCAAGATTTCAAAAATAACCAACAATCACAAAAATTTTGTGGGTACCAATTTTCCAAAACATTTAATAAAAATTATTCAAAACCATGTACATGCCAAACGTTTAATCACTGTACATCAAACAAATTATCCAAAACAACTAAAGCGTGTCGGTTCAATATAAAAATAAAAATTATCCACAAGGTGAAATAACATGGCAAGAAAACCTTGGGATATTAAAATTAGGATAGTTATGGACTAAAGGCTACTCAGACTTCACCCTAGTCTATAACTACCCACACCCCACTAGAAAAAATGTACTTTGTACTCAAATGTACATAACAAAAACAAAATGAAAATAGGGGTCAACCAAAAGAACAAACATCATATGGTGCTCAAGCACCAGCATCTGACTGGTTATGAGTGGCTCTCTCCTCCTTGGTAAGTTGGGCTGCAACCATGCTAGATGAGTCAATGTGTACCACTCTATCTTGCTCTTGGGCCTACAACTACTCTTTTCCCTCCCTCGATGCCTAAGAATCATATCCGGTCATCGCCTCCTCCATTTCCATATCCTCATCGGAGGTCCTCTACCACTTATGCCCCTCTTCTGTATCAGTCTCCTCTATTGGCCTCTTCTCGAGAGCATGCAGTATGTTCTCCTCAAACATGTCAAATAGTGGCTCATCGACAGGTGTAGCCTCAAGAATGGTGATCGGAGCCGCCGAAGATATAATCAAGTCAGCCTTAAATTTTATCAACTCTTGATGAAAGGCTGACAAATCTATAGACTAGCTCCCATCGAGTTTCTTTTGCGCTCTAGCCTTGGTAGCATCGACCTTGGCATCTGCCGTAGTAATTTTCTAATCTATAACTGAGATAGTGAACGCCTTGGATCTCTCCTCTAATGCTTGAATTGTCTGTCGAACCCAGGGCTTGATCTGCTGCATTAACTGAGCTATTACAAACTATAGCCTGAAATGCAAGAGTAGACATAGTAGGAAAGTCCGCAGAAGTATCCTGAGATATAGATGGCTTTAGTGGAGAGTGGCTGTGGAAGGATCCATCTTGATATCAGTTGCTACAGGTTGCTCTGGTGTAGGAGGAGTAGTAGTGGCAGTTAGAGTCAAACCCTCTGCAAGTTGCTCAGGAGTAAAAGGCTCGGGTAAAGGGAGAGGTGCTACCTGTTGGAGAGCCACCGAGTTCTCATCAATCTTGATCAGGCTGGGATCCATCGTGTGAAGGGCCTGGACATATGGATCAAGATGGAGGGAGACTCTTACCTTGACCTCCACGCATAGAGTGTGGATCAGGACTGGAAAGGGCATACATGTGTTCCTTCAGAGTGTTGACTCGTGAATATGCTCGGCCATCACACGAGCCTAATTAATCTCATAGCTAGCTAAGATGCTGGCTAGTAGAATCACTTACTCCAAAGTGATGACATTATCAGTAAATATGGGTAGGATGCGAGATTGGATGATAGCTTACTAAAATTTAGCAGGGAATGAGAGAGAGGACTTCACGATGGGCTCGGTGTGTATAGTGACCCATGTAGTCTTGGAGCCACCCTCAGCTATCTAGCTGGCTACCCATCTTAGGAGGTTAGTCTTCTGGTCCACGTTCTTCATAATCACAACAGCCTATCTCATCTTATCTATCTGGCTATCGTACTCAGCTGTGGAATGTGATGCAATGTAGGTGGGACCGAACTATACTCGGAGGATGGGCTCCTCTGATGTGTTCACTGGTTGGACTCAAACTAGAACCTCTCTCAACTAAGACTCCTCAATAGCTTTCTTCCCCTTGGGAAGATCCCGTAGAATGGTAGCAACAGCATAGAACTCCCATATTAGAAGCGGGGCTTACTTGCCAAGCTTTACCATCAACCACCTGAGCCCATATTTGTCTATCTCGGCCTCCAAAGATGGAACATGACTCAGGTCAGAATCAACTAGTCGGGCTCCTTGTAAAATAGCCGCAAAGGCTTCCTTTACCCCTTAAACTCTAGCCTTTATTTATATAAAACCTCCATGCCCTCGATCTCCTATTGGTGATGCTGAGGATCAGTAGCAGAGATGGATGGGTCGAATGAGAACTGGGTTGCTCCTTTTTCCTGAGGCACATCATCTGACTCAGACCAATTTTCATTTCCCTCCTTATTAGACTTGGAGGTACTCTCTACCTGCATTGGGGTATGAGTCGTACGAGTTCTTGTCTGAAGCATCTGCGCTTCAGGGTCAATACGAACATTGGTTTGCTCATTTGAACCATCTAAATGCTCGTGACTTGAATCTTCATTGATTAGCCTCCTGTTGAAAGTCGTGATAGTAGCATTTCTATTTTTGGGAGTCATTGTTCCAGAAATTATCATCATAAACCCATAATTAGCCTTAAATTATCTGGACAACCACAAAATAGATAAAAGAACAGAAAGAAATAAAAGCAAAAGGAAACACACATCAAAAATCAACCCTGCATCAGTTGAGGTTGCAGGTACAAGGCCTTGGTATGACTCATAGTAGAGACTACGAGTCATACTATGGTCGCATAGTCCACAGGTACTTGACAAAAGTTTATACTGGAATTAGGTACAAGGCACACTTACGACTCATAGTCATGGCTGCGGGCTATAGATTAGGCTTTGTTCACGCTCTAACAGTAAAGCGGTTGCTATTAAGTATAAACCTCAAGGCACACTTACGACCCATAGTCATGGCTGCGGGCTATAGATTAGGCTTTGTTCACGCTCTAACAGTAAAGCGGTTGCTATTAAGTATAAACCTAACCAGAGGATAGGGTTGAATCCACAGGGAATATAGGGTTTGACCAAATTGACTCACCAACAATCATTTCAAGTATCAATCGCTTCATCACCACCTTGGTTGGGATCAAGATACTAGGCGGGGTTCAATGTTGGCCACCACCAAACAACAAGCATTCTGAAGGAAAATGGACAATACATGAAAATACCCAATCAAAGAAATGCAAATATTCTGGGTTATTCAAACCTAGCTACTCATGTTTCCTACAACCCCAAGTTGTGGGGGTTTAGCTACTCATAGCTAGGGTAAAATCAAAAACAATAAAATTAATAAACATAGTTGAGAAATTATCCAAAGAAAACAAAGAACAAAAACCACCTTGATGTTGAAATCACAAGCTTGACGAATGGAGTTTGATTACATGGGAATCATTTTAATGGCATATACTTCTCTCAATTTCAGCTCAGGTACCCAAATTAGCATTTTCAAAACTTGATTATGTAGCTACCAAGAAAATCAATGCACCCTGATGCATTTGACAATCCAACTATGACAAGCTAAGGAGTATCAATAATTCACAAACGCTGAATAAGTTCATATGCTAATTATGCAATGCAGATTTCCCCACAAAAAAGAAGACCCTATATTTCACTCAATAAGCAATCAAAGAAGATTTTAGGGACTATGCAAGCGTACTTACTCTCACAAACAAGATTCATACATAATAACCAATACCATAGGCTTTCCCATATACTCAAACATTTGAACTGTTGACTTGTTGGATCAGGATCACTTTAAGACTTCCTAGGCTTGTAATATAGGCTCATGGGGCTTTGGTAAGGTACTTTTGGGTAATTAGTAATTAAAAGCCATCCTTGAACCATGTTTTTCAACAATATCACCTCAATAACTCAACCATTTTCACTTTGTCCTCCCTTATTCTTCACTTTCAAGCTTTTTCGGGTACTTTCATTTCATCTTTCAGTTTGTGCCTTATCTTTGAACTCATTTTTCTATTCTTCTCATTCTAAAGGAACTTTTCTTCTTTTTCTCTCACCTAGTAAATAATTTCCCATTCTTTCTTTCATTTCCAACCAATCTCCTCATTTTTGCTACTATACCATAATATTAGCTACCCTCAACTTAGGCTTTTAGCCTGAGGTGAAGTATACAATATCCATTCCCTAAACTAGAGCCACTTTTGATAACCACCCTCAACTTAGGCTTTTTGCCTCGAGCAAGGTTCACATGTTCAAGGATGGATCAATATCAAAGTATTTCACTAGACAAGGTTAGGCTAGCTAGGTGTCAAGAGAGAAAAATGTACATGGAAGGCTCAAACATTTGGAAAAAGGGGTAAACTCTTTTCATTTGGAGAGTCATTTAGGAAAAGGTGGACTAATTTAAAGAACAACAACCTAAGACCCCTTCCTAATCAACAAAATCTCTAGTATAACTTAGATCAGCAAGGCAAGTTCTGAATCAGTATATAATGCATGAATATGATAAAGCTAGCTCACACATACATGTCATTGCCTACATACTCAATGTAGACTCATAGGTCATGCTTCAAGCATCAACTTGCCTTCGCTTTATCAGAACAAACATTGTCAAACCAATCACATGCAATATTGCAATAGTAACCAACAATACTAAAAAATTTATGGGTACCCATTTTTCAACACATTCAATAAAATCATTTAAAACTATATACATGCCAAAAGCATTAATTACTATATATCCACATTATCTACAACACCTAAAACATGTTCGTTCAACATAAAAGGAAAGTTATCCACAAGGAAAATGAAACAAGGCAAGAAAACCTTGGGATATTAAAAATAGGATAGTTATGGACTAAAAACTACTCAGACTTCACTCAAGTCCATAACTTCCCATACCTCACCAAAAATGATACTTTGTCCACAAAGTAGATATATATATATAATAAAACCAACAAAAACATATTATCCAAACAGTAATGAAAAACCAAATTAACCAAAAATAACTAGAAAAAAAGAGTATCCAAAAATAGTATCAAGAACAAAGTATCCAAAAGTAAGCATGGGGGTCAAAAGTAGTAAACACATGGTGCTCAAGCACCAGTATCAGTATGGTCCTGGGCTCTCTCTCCTCCTGGGTGGTCTAGGTTATAGCTGAACTCGAGGTACTAGCTCCATGTAATCTCTGCTGCTCCCTAGCCTGTCTCTCTTGCTCTATTTGTATAGCCTCCCTCATCACCAGGTCAGTAATTTGCTCCTTCAACTCTACCTCCTCCTCAGCAGTCCTCTATTTCTTCTGGGCTACCTCCGCATCATCACCTTTCAAAGGCCTCTTCTCGGGAGCACGTGGGAAATCTGCAAATAGATCAAACAAGTCCTCACCCATAGATGTCTCCTCTGGGCCTGTCATCAGGGCTGCTAATAATGTCATATAGTCAGCCTTAAACTTGCGCAACTCCTACTATATAACAACCAAATCTACAGGATGAGCTCCCTCAAGCCTCTTCAGGACCCTAGCCTCAAATGCATCAACCCTGGCATCCACTGCATTAACTCTCGAATCCAACTTAGCTAGGGTGAATGCCTTGGACTGCTCCTTCGAGTCTCGCACTATCTGATGAACCCATGGCTTGATCTAGTTCATCAACTTGCTTAGTTGGGCCTTTGTCCTACTCAACCTGCATACCAAAGCCTGAAATGCAAAAGCAAACATAATGGGTAAGTCTATAGAAGTAACCTACGAAGTGGATGGCTCTAGTGCAGGTGTATATATAGAGGGCATCACCTCAGTGTTAACAGTTGGAGGTTGTTCAGGTGCAACTCGAGTGCAGGTGGTAGGAACTGGAGTCAACTCCTAGGTAGCTGGCTCAAGAGGAAATGTCTTAAGCATGGGAGGAGAAACTACTCTCTATAGGGCTATCGGATTCTTATCACCCTTGATAAGGTTGGGATCCATAGTATGGAGGGCCTTAACATGTGGATCTATGTGGAGAGAGATACGTACTCCAGCCTCAATGCATAATCTGTGTATTAAGATAGGGAATAACCATGAGGTATTCATCCAGAGTGCAGACTCATGAATCTGCTCAACCATGACATAAGCCCAGCCAACCTCATAGCCAGCTAAGATACTGGCTAGTAATATAGCCCTTTCCAAGGTGATAACATTGTTCATAAATTTAGGCTTGATGCGTGACCAGATAATGGCCCACCAGAATTTGGATAAAAAGGAGATGTAGGACTCCACTATAGGCTCAGCATGGTTGGTAACCCATGTAGGCTCAGCATCACCCTCTACTATCTGGCTCGCGACCCATCTAAGGATCTCTAACTTAAAATCAATATTCTTCACGATCACAGCACATGACATCTTATCTATCTTACTGTCGTACTTGGCTGTGTCCTATGGCACCCTCTAATTAGGACCAAAATGAACTCAGCATATAGTTTCCTCGGAGATATCTACCCTTTGACCTCGAACCAAGACCCTACGCAACCTAGCTGATCTATCACTTTCTTCCTCTTGGGAAGATCTCAGAGGATGGTAGCGGCAAACGCGACATAGAACTCTCTAACCATAAGTGGGGCATACTTGCCCAATCGCTCCGATAACTACCAGAGCCCATGTATATCAATCTTGCCTCTAAAGCAAGAACTCGACTTAAACCTGAGTCATTTAGCTGGGACTTCTCGTGAAACTATCTAACAGGTTTTTCTTGTCCCTTTTGCTCTAGTCCCTTCTCATATATCTTATACATACCCTCGATTCCCCATCGGTGATGATGAGGATCAATGGCAGAGATGCATGGGTCAATTGATGACTCAGTTGTTGTTTCATCCTAAGGTGCATCATCGGACTATGACAATTCTACGTTTATATCCATATTGGATCGGGAGGCACTACCTGCAGTGTCCTCTTCACTTGACCCTTAAGACTGGTTATTATCTGGGTTTTCATCCTTCAATCATCTGTTAAACTCATTTATAACAGTACCTCTAGTTTTTAGGGGCATTGTTCCTGAAAATTGCATCATAAATTCATATCAGCCCTAGAAAAATCATCACAAACAAACAAAGAAGCAAAGAAAAATAGAAATAAAAAAGGAGACACACAAAAAATCAACACTGCACTAGTTTCAGGTCGCAGGTACGAGGCACAAGTATGACTTGTAGGGTCACCTACGAGTCATATTATGGCCTCGTAGCACCAAGGTGCCTTAGAAAAAACTCAAGCTCAAAATAGGTACGAGGCACAGGTATGACTCGTAGTAGAGACTACGAGTCGTAGACGCACTTGTACCAATTTTCAATAACCAATTTAAACAAAAGGCATGCTTATGAGACCCCCACTACTGTTCATAGTGGTCACTATGACTCATAGGTGGGTCTCGTATGGCAAGTGTTAAAGGACCACATGTAATTTTTATTCCCTACGTGAGGGCCACTATGACTCGTCGAAGGAAGGTAGCCCTCGTAGCAGGGAATATCAGACACCAATGGTGTCTTCAACCTTACCATGTGAACAACTATCAATCCATCACAAATAAAAAACAACATTCAAAGCAATCTTCAAACTCTATAACAAGCACAACATATCCCACGACCCCTAATCATGACAATTCAAATCCAAATTTAACCCAAAATTGCATCTATAATTCAAACAATCAAACAATAATTTCTCGTATATTTGAGAAATTTTAGATATCATCAATCCCAAAACTCACAACATTGCATTAACATAAAAAGATGGAAGTTCAAAGGATTGGGTATACAATCATCCAATAGATTTCTCAAAGAACTACTTCCAACCCCTATAACCGCACCCAAAATGTAATCTCAATCCCACCATGAATCAAACCGTTAATCAAGCTTTGTACGTTCCTTTCATACACATGATGAACATTCAATATAGCAAGATATCATCACAGCCAACCAACAAGAGAAATTACACGATTTAGAACAATCGTTAGGGAATTCTAATTGGCAAGCCCTAATTCTCATTTCCATACATCAATTCTCTCATAGGTACTCTTAACATCAAATGCAAACACATAATTATCCAATAATTTCAAAAGAATAAAGTTTGTGTCCGATAATGAACCAAGAAAATACCTTGAGAGAAGACAATTTACTGTTGAACCAAAAGAGAAGAAAGATAGAGGCCAAAAACCCTAGGTTGTGGTGCTAGCCAGAAAAGTGATCAAAAATTGACATAGGTAGCCAAAAAATGGGTCGGAACAGTGAATGGTAAAATAATTTGGGGACAACTTTGCAGATTAGGGTTAAAAATGAGGAATTAGGTATAAAAATTTATTTTGACCCCTTTTATAACTAACCTGGGTCATCTTTTAAAATTCTGTAGACCAACGCTACGAAATCCCGATTATGAGTCATAAGGCACCCTATGACTCATAGGTCATGATTTTGTAGCAGACCTAAACACTTAGAAAAATTCAGAATTCATACCTGGGTACTACGAACCCCACTTATGACTTGAAGGAGACCCTACAAATTGTAAGGTTGGCTCATAGTATATATGCCAACTTTTATCCAACCTTGTTCTCCTCTACAAGGCATGACTACGAGGTGTAAACTATGGCTCATAGGACTAGTTGTAGAGGATGCTTCAAATGCCATTTTCTTCACAATTTTAGCACTTGATTCACACCTGCAATCCAACATCACAAAATACAATAATCCCAAAAATGCAACTGATTCAATGTCTTCAAAAATGAAAACAAACATCAATCCACTACCTAGCAATTCAAACAACCAAAAAAACTTAAAGCAAGCCAAAAACATAAAAGATACTTGGGTTGCCTCTCAAGAAGTGCCTTGTTTAACGTCGTGGATCAACTTAGTCATCATTAATCATTAGAAATTCTCAATGGCCCACACCTCGCTCTTGAGTTCATCTGGGTGTTTCATTAACTGGAGAATATCAAAAACAACCTCTACATCGTTGACTCTGAACCTAAGTTGATTGGAATTCATGTCCACCAATGCTTTCCCAATAGCCAAGAATGGTCGCTGTTGACAACCAATTTTGTCCGACCTATAGTATATTTTAGAGTTTCATTTAATTAAAATAGGTATTTTTAATATATTCAATTTTGATTCAAAAAAGATATAAAAAAATAAAAAAATAATGATTAATTTAATCCCACGCGTGGAGGGGCCCACGTGCCACACTCTTTACATTTCCCATTCCCCATTTTGAAGATTCTGGTCCCCCATGCCTTGTCTCAAATCCTTCATTTTCCACCACCCTCAACCATCACAAAGGGCAGCCCCATCATCACCCATTTTGGGCGACCAAACCACCACTAAACCCATTAGAAAACCATCTGTCCAGCTCCCTAAAACACCCAAAACAGTCCCATTTCCACCACCAAATAACCACCAAACCAGTGGGAAAACCTTTCATAAACTCATCTGAAAAATCAGTCAAAATACCACCAAATCAGCTTGAAAACCACACTATTTTCAAACCCTATTTTTTGCCCAGAAGTGGAACCCTTTGCTCACTGATTTGGGAGGAGCTGTGAAGGTGAGTATAAGAGGCGATGATGATTTTTCCAAATTTTAGGATATGCTTTCTGAGCTGAATAATCGGGCATTTGAGTTTATCAGACCCGTATCTTGGCGGGGCATGCTAGTTTTTGCAGCCATGGCGTGGTTGGACCCTTATTTAAGTTTGTTCGACCCGTATCTTGGCGGGGCATACTGGTTTTGCAGCCATGGCGTGGTTGGACCCTTTTTTGCTCGAGCTTAACACAGATCTGAGCCTCGATTTATAGTCTTTTGGTAGCTCTAACTGAGGGAGTATTGTTAAAGTTTAGAAAAAAAAACAGGGAGAAAAAGAGAGAATAGAGAGACCACCGGCAACGGTAAACAGAGAGACCAGAGTAACTAGAGAGAGACGAAAAGGGCGGCGCAGCAGCTCAACGACGGAGCTGCGCCAATGAGAATGTAACCAGAAGTAGAGAGGACAGGCAGTGAGCAACGATTCTTGGTTGAGATGGATGGATTCTTCAACTTCGGTGGTGTCAAAGTTGCTTTCAAACTCGTTGTCCTATTTCGCTGCACCAACATAGTTCCTTTAACATTGGTATCATTTGCACCTTGTTATTGTCTTGTATCTCTCAAACTTTGAGTAGTAAGTTATCTATTTATCTTCATTTTTTTTGAGATATTAAGTTTTAGTTTGCTCAATTCTTGTGTTTAGTTTGTGTTTTAAGTTGCTGCAAATTTGGAGTTGCTGGTAAATTTGAGTTGCTGCGAATTTTGAGTTATTATGTAGTTGCTATTTTTAGTTGTTGCTGGTTTTAGTTGCTGCCGAGTTTTCTTGAATTTTTCTTGTCTGGTTTTAGTTGCTAAGTTTTAGTTGCTGCTGAGTTTTAGTTTTTTTTAAGTTTTAGTTGTTGTTGCATAGTTTGTGAGATACTATGTATTATAAAAATCTTGAGCTCTTCCCCTCACAATCTTTTAGAAATAGCATCTCTACCTAGGTAGTTGTAAGATATGCTACACTCTACCTTCCCCAGCCTCACTTGTGTTATTTTCCTGGTAAGTAGTAGTTGGTTTGTGTTTTTGCGAGGAAACTTGAGTTTATCTTTCTGGTAATGTCATATTGTTCACTTATCAATATGTCATTCTTGTTCTTTTTTATTGAAGTATGGATCTTTTTCATGTTATCATGGGTCTACTGTAGCTGTATTTGCTTAATGGATTAATTTTGTCATGTGGGTTGGTCACTTGGCAATAGGTTTGGAAGACTTTGTCTATTGACTGTGTTCAGATGAAAATGCTATGATGTTTAGTCTTATGTTGGTTTTATATGTTTTGTCTTTATTCCTATTTCATTCTAAAATGTCCAATTGTTGGTTGTTATGGATGCCACTGGTTTATAATTATTTTGTTGTCATTAATGCTTTAGAATATTTTTCTCTTAAGTTTATGTTGGACAATATATTTGGTTTCTAATGTGTTTTTTTCTGTGCGCATCCCAATTGAGTCCTTCGGACTCCACCTTTGCATCTTGAGTCGTTGAGAGGCTAGTAGGAAGCTGCTGAAGAGGCAGAGATGGACCAAAGCCCACAGGATAGCAGGCAAGCGGCAGCAGGAATTTTGACGGGGCTGGCAGGCCCACTCAGGATAGGTTGATGGATTGGGCCAACCAAGGTGCAATTTATTTTACTTATATCTTATTTATTGTATATTTTGAACGATACATGTGATTTGATGTGCTAACTTAACATTTTATTTTTGTAATTAATCTAATTAATTTTCCTGACATGTCTACCATTTTTGTTAATTTTCCTGGCAAATTCTTTTAAGTTTAATCAACTCATTCAAAATTCAATCAACTCTTTCAAATTAT
>DF361198.1:54655-80287 GCA_000787875.1 Solanum virginianum | reverse complement strand
CAACCCACCAACATGTAGTAAAACCCTCATGTAGGGTACAGTGGAGCACCACTTGATCATCCTCCTCCATGTCACTAGTACGACTTCTCTAAACCTAGTTGGTGAGTCCTCTATTTTGGGGACAATGTCTATGCTCTTATGTTATGTATATGACTCTCTTTCTTTATTGTATATTCTGACTATGAGGGTGAGCCTAGTTGCTTGTCTTGGCCCCCGTTAAGCTCTATGGTTAGAGGTGTTGTTGGCAATGTTATGTGTAATGCTATGAGCTTTAACTCTCTCTTAACTCTTGATATTTCTGATATGAATGTTGTCCTCTAGCCCTATTTATCCCTATTTACCATCTCTTGTTGTATTTTATTGCTTTCGCGACCAAGGATGTGTAATGATATGTTAAGAGGCTTGCTTGGGGTCCCTTCGAGTTCCCCATACGCGGTGTCATGTCTAGGCCTTAGGCTTGGGTCATGACACCAATTTTTATAAAATTCCTTGACTACACTGAGGTGGCAAGGGAGAGATCATACCACTTTTTACATAACCCCTTGACCACGCTGAGGTGGTAACAAGGAGATTGAGATATGGTAACACGCCTTGACCATGTTGAGGTGCCAAGGTTTATAAATTTTTGTATATGGTCTGATGAGACCTCTATAGGTTCTACCCGATAGCCTTATGTCGGTAGATGTATACACTAGGCCTTCGATGGTCGTGATTCCACCCCATACATTGCATTTATACATCACATTTGCATTGCATCTTTGTTTATTATTGCTACCTTATCCTGCTCTTATTTATATATATTATGTATTAACCCCTTTCATTGTAGGTGATAGAACTCTTCATTATTACATGATTTTTTGATTTCTCCTATTGGTCGGTTGAGCCTACCCTGTGCTCAATCTGCAGGGAGGAAACAAATGAGGGTGAGTACACTGAAATATACATGTTAGGTTCAACCGACTAGGTAGAGAAATCAGATTAGCATGTAATAACAAGAAATCCTATCACTTGCAACAAAGGGGTTAGTACACAATATATATAGGTAATAGCTGTCATGACTAGAGACTAGGGCCCAGACATGACACGGCGAATACGAACCTGAAGGGAGCCCAAACCAGCCTCTTATCATATCAATCACACATCCTTAGTCACGGAAGCAACAACAAGAGCAATAATAAAAAGGGAAGTGGGACTAAGGGAAAACTTGATATTCATAAAAACATAAAAGAGTCATGCTCATAGCATAAATACATCATAATATCCAACAAACCTCTAACATGGAATGGAGCGGGGGCCAAGAAACTTTTCGGGCTTACTCTCATAATAACAAGTGTTCAATATAAAGAAGTCTCAAAATAGCAAGAGTAATATAGATAGTGTCCTCGGATTTGAGGACTCACCAATGATTATCTCCGAAGTATCGATGTAGCCACGTGGAGGGTGATCAAAAGGAGCATCGGTCCCTACATAGTAATATCATGTAGCCATAGAGTATGCGTTAGCATGTTTGAATATACTAAGTATGCGGGATGCAATGCAACATGACATAAGCTATAGTAAAAATGCATAATCATAACAATGGATACATAATCTCAATATGGTATGCATGATCACTGCTCATAATAAAACATGCTTGTAAATCATTCATCTTGCATAATACATATAGTATACATACATGGGAAGTGACCTCAGCCGACATAGACCAAGCAGCTACAACTTGGACTCCGAGGCTTGACACCCCCTCGGTTCAGGTGATCGGGCATGACACCCCCCGGCTAAGTGTGGTCTACTTGCCTGGTCAAACCAAATATGATAACATGAACTAGATGGATCTACTAGTATAGAAAGAGTAATAATCATAATCCTATGATGGCACATAGTTTAGACACTAAAAACTTTATATAAGGACCCCTTGAGTCTAGCCCCCATCTTAATCCTCAATTGGTGCTAAGTTAAATCCCATGGAATACTTGAAATAATCAAACTTTAATCATAGAATGAATAGCTTGTAAGAACAAGACTTTAGTAGCTAATAAACATGTTTGACCTCTAGTAGTGAGCCTAACTTGAACATGAGAGTAGATCATAATTATAAATGAACCCTTCGTTTAACATGAATGGCTTCAAAAGGTAAAAGTCTTGAAATAGGGCTTAACTTGATACTAGTAAAATCATAGATGCTTTTGAGGAATTCAATACGTACTTGAAAGCCCTTAATAATCATCAAGTCACTTGACATGTAAATTATGTAATAAATCATCAATAACTTGAGAATTCTTGTCATATCATTTTATCAAACACTTGGTAGGTTCATGATACTTGTTGAAAATTTTGCAATTCAAGAGTGAAATGAGATGAGTAAACTCAATGCAAATCAACCCACCAACATGTAGTAAAACCCTCATGTAGGGTACCTTGAAATCCATTACAAAAGCTCATAATAGTTCATAGTTTCATCACTCAAAACATGCATAGTCTCAATGGACAAAAATAAATTCATGGTATAAGTTTGAAATAGATAGTCATGCATAATAAATCAATATTTTATAAAACCTCAACATAATTTATATTCATAAGCTATAATAAGAGATACCCATAGGTAATACAATTTGAAAACATGTAATTTTTATGAAAAGGGAAGGTTGGCTCCATGGGTGAAAGACCCAATGGATGAAACCCACATACCTTGAACCTTGAATTCTTTGAGGAGAACTTGAAGTTGTCTTAGAGCTTGAAATGAATCCTTGAGTTTCAATATTGAGCTTGAGATCCTTAGATTTGAATGAGAGAATTGAGAGAGTCTTAGAGGGGTTTGAGAGAGGGTTTTATGAGTTATAGAATTGAAAAAATGGCTAAGTATAGGTGATTTCACATTTTAGTGGGCATGAGGCTATGATCCCATTGCCCTTGGGCACATAAGAAAAAATAAGGAAAATAATACACTGGTCCACGTCCAGTCCGCGACACGAACCTATAGGAGAGGTAGTTTTTGTGTTAATGCGCATCCAGTCCACATCGCAGCATGGACGCAGCCTTATGTCGGTAGATGTATACACTAGGCCTTCGATGGTCGTGATTCCACCCCATACATTGCATTTATACATCACATTTGCATTGCATCTTTGATGCACACTAGAAATCAATAATTAGTGAAAATTATTTTTCGCTACGGGTCTTCTGAAATTTGGGTTATACCCATTTCCCACTCAATTTTGCCCCTCGATCAAGAATATGAAGTCGGATTTTAGATATCACTCACGAATTTTAAGATATATGAAAATTACGATTATGGGCATTTCGAAGCATATTTTGATGCATTTCAATATATGCACCTTGGGAACGTTCATCCCCGAATGTCAAAAAAACATGCATAAGAGTAGTAATCATGAAGATTTCAGCCTAACATGAATGCAACAAATGCATTTAAATATCATTTTCAGAAATCTCAACATGAATGTCAAAAATCACCATAAACTTGTTACCATGAACATGAATGCATGCAAAATGATAAAAGGGCTGAAACTTAAGACTTGAAATCATATAGGGAACTTAAATTAGTACCTTTGGCTTAATTAGAGTGAAAGAGATATGGGTATCGCTTTCTCATGTCCAGCTCAGTTTCTCATGCGGCACTTTCAACTTGTTGATTCCTCTAAAGGTCTATGATGGAAGCTACATCTTTGTTTCTCAACTTCTTCACTTTTCTATCCAAAATTTCCACTAGGACCTCCTTATAGGTCAAATTATCCTCTACAACACCCACAACCTCTAAGGGCACAATAGCACTTGGGTCACCTACACAC
This sequence comes from Solanum virginianum, assembly GCA_000787875.1. Classification (NCBI taxonomy): domain Eukaryota; kingdom Viridiplantae; phylum Streptophyta; class Magnoliopsida; order Solanales; family Solanaceae; genus Solanum; species Solanum virginianum. Next base: position 76,484 of record DF361198.1, on the reverse strand, counting down.
TTTCTCAACATGGACATATGGAAGACTAGATGAACCATATTTATCTCCATAGGCAACCCCAACTCATATGCAACCTTACCCACTCTCCTCAAAACTTTATAAAGATCGACAAACCTTAGGCTCAATTTTCTCAACCTCACCCTTTCCAAGGCTTCCATGAACAAATTCGGACCTAGCAAAGCAATCTCCTCCACTTCAAACCACCCAACTGAGGATCTAAAATCCTACCATATAAAACTTCAAAGGGAGCCGTACCAATGCTTGAGTGGTAGCTATTGTTGTAAGCAAACTCAATAAGTTGAAGATGTTCATCCCAACTATCCTTAAAATAAAAAACACAAGCTCTAAGCATATCCTCAAGAGTTTGGATAGTCCTCTTGGCTTGACCATTCGTTTGAGGATGAAAAGCCATGCTAAGCTTAACCTTGGTACCAGGACCTCTTTGGAAGGACCTCCAAAAGTGAGAAGCGAACTGAGCACCACAATCTAAAATGATAAACAAGGGCACCCTATGCAATCTAACCAACTCATGTATATACAACTTGGCGTAATCTTTGTCACCATAAGTGGTTTTGATTGGTAGAAAGTGAGACAACTTTGTCATTCTATCCACAACAACCCAAATAGAGTCAAAGTGTTTCTAGTCTCAGGCAACCCAACAACAAAATTATGTTGATCTCTTCCCACACCCAAGTAGGAATTTCTATGTCTTGGGCTAGGCTACTCGGCCTTTGAATTTTTGCTTTCACTTATTTGCAATTGTGACATCTGGATATGAACTCGGCAATGTCCTTCCTCATACCACCCCACCAATACACCTCCCTTAAGTCTCTATAGATCTTTGTAGAACTGAGGTGAATAGTATAGGATGAATTGTGGGCCTCCTTCAAGATCAACTCCCTTAAGTCATCAACATTAGGCACACACAACCTACCTTGGTACCTAAGGCCACCATCTCCCCTTTGGGTGATAATCTCCACTTTACCTTCTTTCACCATGGCCTTCAACTCTAACAAAGTAGTGTCAAGATCTTGTTTTGACTTTACTTCCTTAATCAAAGAAGATTTCCATCAACAACCACTACACCCCCATTATCAACTTTATCGAACCTAACCCTCAATATAGCCAATCGGTGAACTTCTCTTGCCACCATCATCAATATGAGCTACACTATCCATGGACACTCTACTTAGAGCATTAGACACAACATTAGCTTTGCCGGGATGTTAATGCACACTCATATCATAATCTTTAAGGAGGTCTAACCACCTTCTTTGTCTCAAGTTAAGATCTTTTTGGGTGAACACATATTAGAGACTCTTGTGTTTAGTAAACACACCAACATGAACCCCATATAAGTAGTGACACCAAATTGTCAAAGCAAAGACTACGACCACCAATTCAAGATCATGGGTGGGATAATTCATCTCGTGCACCTTAACTTGTCTAGAGACATATGATATCGTCTTTCCATTTTACATCACAACACACCCCAAGCCATTTCTTGAAGTATCACAATATATAATAAACCCTTCCATCCTTTCAGGTAAAGCCAAGATAGGAGCAGTGACAAGCTTATCTTTCAAAGTTCGGAAACTCTTTTCACATTCATTAGTCCACACAAATATTGTCTTCTTTTAGGTCAACTTTATCATAGGGGAAGAAATAGAAGAAAAGCCATTCACAAACCTCTGGTAGTAACCTGCCAAACTAAAGAAACTCCTAATATCCACAGAGTCCAGGGTCTAGGCCAATTTCCTACCGTCTCCATCTTCTTATGATCCAACTTAATGTCATCACCCGATACCACATGCCTTAGAAAAGCAATCCCGTTCAACCAAAATTCACATTTTTTGTATTTAGCATACAACCTCTTCTCTCTCAAGATTTGCAACACTATCCATAAGTGATTTGCGTGCTCTTCCTCACTCTGTGAATAAATCAATATATCATCAATAAAGACCACCATAAATATGTCAAGGTAGGGTTTAAAGACCCTATTCATGAGATCCATAAATATAGCCGGTGCATTAGTCAACCCAAAAGACATAACCTGTCAAGGTAGGGTTTAAAGACCCTATTCATGAGATCCATAAATACAGCTAGTGTATTAGTCAACCCAAAGGACATAACCACAAATTCAAAGTGTCCATACCTAGTCCAAAAAGCCATCTTGGAATATCACACTCCCTCACCTTCACATGGTGGTATCCAGACAGAAGATCAATCATAGAAAAGTGATTGGCCCTTTGTACTTGATCAAAAAGGTAATCAATCAGTAGTAGAGGGTACTTGTTCTTTATGGTAACCTGATTTAGATGCTGGTAATCAATGCACATTCTAAGAGAACCATCCTTTTCTTCACAAATAACACTGGTGCACCCCAAAGTGACTTACTAGGCCTTATGAAACCCTTCTCCAACAAATCTTTTAATTGATCCTTTAACTCCTTCACTTCCACTGAGGCCATACGGTAAGGGGGAATAGAAATGGGTTGAGTATCAGAAAAGAGGTCTATAGCAAAGTCTATTTTCCTTTTGGGAGGAACACCGGGAAGCTCATTGAGAGAGTCATCAAGAAACTCATTAACCACCGAAACTGACTTAATAGGAAGGACTTTGGACTTAACATCCCTAACCCTCACAAGATGAAAAAGGCAACCCTTAGAAATCAAACTTTAGGCTTTAAGACAAGAAATGAATCTATCCTTGACCACCAAATGACCACTTTCCCACTCAAGGAGGGATCATTAGGGAATTGGAATTTAACCCTGCAATATGAACACGGGATAATTTTTATACACTCTTCTAGCAATAATAGACTCACCAATGGGAGTTAGACACTTCATAAGGTTTACACAACAATTAAGGATTCATATGAAGCTTTTTGGCAACAAAAGGAGTAATGAAAGAAAGAGTGGAACCCAGATCTATCAATTTATACACATCAAAATAAAAAACCTTTAACATATCCGTGATGACATCGGGAACCTCATCCACCTTTTACCTTCCTAGAAGAGCATAGAATCTATTTTGCCTTGGAACACCCCCTTATTGGTCTCCCTTTGCCTTTGGACCCGTATTAGCACCATGGCCTTGTAAACGACCATCTTTACGCTTGTTTTGAGTATGAGGACAATCAATAACCTTGTGACCCACCTCACCATAACCAAACCAAGAGTTTGAATTCCTGAAGCATGGGCCACTATGGTTTCTAGTACATCTTTGGCACTTAGGGTGAGTCATCCCACCATTACCACCTTTAAATCTTGGATTATCATTAGCAAATCTCTTATTAGGAGCATTGGAAGACCCTTGTCCTTTGAACTTGTGGCCTAGAGGAAACTAGCCACCCTTGGAACCTTGGAAACCACCTTCAAAATAAGCCCTCTTAGACTCACCATTTCTTCTTTTTCTAAGCTTTTCCCCCTCTAGTTGCTCGGCATATGTCATGAGATGGGACAAATCCATATCACCTACAAGCATGGTGGTATGATACTCTTCATTCACCAATTCGAACACTCCCAACATAAATTTGTCCATTCTAGCTCTAGGGTCAGCCATTAAATGTGGAGCAGACTTGGAAAGCTTGTTGGACTTTTGTGCATACTCCCTCACACTCATTGAACCTTGCTTAAGGTTCATAAACTCCATCATATTAGCCTCTCTTAGCTCGATAAAAAATAATCAATTGAGGAATATGGCTTTGAACTCCTCCCAAAGAATAACATCATTATCTCTCCTCTCCACTTTCCATTGGGTGAACCAAACTTAGGCCATACCTTTGAGTTGGTAGGCCACTAACTCCACTTTCTCCTCCGAATTGACCCCTATGATAGATAGCACTTTATAGATCTCATCAATGAACTCTTGGGGATCCTCTTCCAGCTTGGATCCATGGAACTCTAGTGGGTTCATTCTTGGGAAATCCCTTCCCCTAGAGGACGGAGTTGGAGCATGAAGGGTTTGGGCTGGTTGGTTCATTTGGTGGGTCATAGCATGAGCCAACATTGTGATAGCATCTCAAAACTTTTCTTGGGCTACCCCTCCATCTTAAGGAGCTTAAGGAGCGGGAGGGGACGGTTGCTCCTCAAGAGTACAGGATCTCCTTAGTCTTCCAGAAACACCCCAGAAATGTGCCTCAAAAATGTCCATAATCGTTATTTCAATATATCTCAAAATCCATGCGTGATGTCAAAAATTTGACTTTATATTCGTGATAAGGGAGAAATATTGAGTTGGAAAAGGGTATAACCCTGATTTTAGAGCAATCGAAGCAAAATTTTATTTTCAAAAATTTACAAAAAATAGTGAGGATCCACTCCCTGGCCGCGACACAGCAGGGGCGCAGATCAATGCATTCTGTTCTTGATTTTTCTTAGTTCGGCCTAAGGCTTTGGAGTCTTGGACCTATACCCTCCTATGCATAAAAACACCTATATTAGTCATTTTTCAACCCCATATCACTCAAGACATTCCCCAAAACCCTCTCTAACACTTAGCCAAATATTTCATGCAAATTCAAGTGTCCGAAACTCAATTCTAGATCTCAAGAACTTCATTCAAGCTTCAAGATTTCATTCAAATCTTCATCAAGGAAATCCCCAAGTTTGAGGTATGTGTGTTTTAACCATTGGGTCCTTTCACCCATGGTACCCAACCTTCCTTTCCATATAAATTGCATATTTCCAAGTTGAATTATCATGGGTATCTCTTATTATGAATTTGATTATAAACTATGTTAGGGTTTCATAAAATATTGACTGATTTAGCATATTTTGAGCTATGAATCTATGATCTATTATTTGATGAGAGATTTTAATGAATCTTGTATAAGGGTGTTACCAAGTGTTGGTGGGTTGATTTACATTGAGTTTTCTCATATAGTCTCACTCTTGAATGACATAAATTTTAACTAGCATTACATACCCGCCAAGTGTTTGATAAAGTGCCTTGTTAAGGGTTCTTGAGTTATTGATAATCTATTGCTAGGCTTATGAGTCTAATGACTTTATGATGATGAAGAAATGTATGTATGCATTGGATTCATGAAAAGTATCTATGATGTTGCAAATAGTCAATTACCTTGTTGAGGGGGTGATATGCCTCAGTCACCTTGTTGAGGGGTTGACATGCCTCAATCACCTTGTTAACGGGGTGACATGCCTCAGTTACCTTGTTGAGGGGTTGATATGCCTCAATCACCTTGTTGAGGGACTGACATGCCTCAATCACCTTATTAAGGGGGTGATATGCCTCAATCACCATATAAGGGGGTGACATGCCTTAGATTCCAAGTAATAGGTTGCTTGGTCTATGATGGATATAGTCTCTTTCTACACATGTAATCTATATGTTTAAGCTATATGTTCTACAAACTTGTTTTACTTCAAGCATTGATCATGTAAGCCATATTATTATCATACTTATCCATTGCTCATGCCTATGCATTTTGACTATGTTGCCTATTTCTTGTTGCATTGCATCTTACATACTAAGTATATTCAAATGTGCTAACGCATACTCTATTCCTATATGATGTTATCATGTAGGAATCAAAGCTTATCACGATCATCCTCCCCGTGGCTAGTTTTGACATCTTGATGATAAGCTTTGTGAGTCCTTAAGTTCGGGGACACTAGCATTGCACTCTTACTTTCGTTATCTCTTTATGTTGAACTTTGATACTATGAGGGTGAGCCCGGAGAGTGTCTTTAGCCCCTACCTAATCTACGCTAGAGGTCTTTTGGAACAATTGATATAATTATGCTATGATCTTGACTATTGAATGTTTTATAGTTATGATAGACTTCCTTTAGTCCCTTTATCCTTATTTAAATCTCTTGTTGTCATTATTCTGCTTTTGCGATCGAGGATGTATGATTGATATGCTGGGAGGCTTTTTTGGGGTTCCTTCAGGTTTTCCATTCGCCGTGTCACGTCTAGGCCCTAGGCTTGGGTTGTGACACTTCCCATTGGAATTGATATGATCTAGAAGGAAACAAGAGCATTCATTAGGGGGAAAGCCTTATAGTTACACCTAGAGCACGATATAGACCATAAAGAATTGAAACATCTCCCAAAACTTCTCATAGCCTCCCATTCATAGTTGTGCCACACTTCACAACCATGAATAAGACTCCAACTGATATGGTATATTAGATTTTTGAGGAGCATTAAAATCCTAGTACTCTGATACCAAGTTTGTCATGACCCAAGCCTAGGGCCTAGATGTGACACGACAAATAGGAACCCGAAGGGATCCCAAAAGAGCCTCTTAGCATATCAATCACACATCCTCGGTCGCGTAAGAAACATTAACAACAATAAGAGCTATAATAAAAAGGGAAGCAGGACTAAGGTAAAACTTGATATTCATAAAAACATAAAAGATTTAAGCTCCTAGCATAAATATATCATAATATCCAACAATACTTCTAACATGGAATGGAGCGGGGGCCAAGACACTTTCGGGCTCACCTCTATAATAACGAGTGTTTAACATTAAAAATCCTCAAAATAGCAGGAGTAATATAGATAGTGTCTTCATACTTGAGGACTCACCAATACTTATCTCTAAAATATCGAACTAGCCACATGGAGGGTGATCAAAAGGAACTCTGATCCCTACATGATAATATCATGTAGGTATAGAGTATGCGTTAGTATGTTTAATTGTACTAAGCATGTGGGATGCAATGCAACAAGACATAAACCAATATAGTCAAAATGCATAATCATAACAATGGATACATAATCTCAATATGGCATGCATGATCAATGCTCATAATAAAACATGCTTGTAAATCATTCATCTTGTACAATATATGTAGCATACATATGTGGAAAGTGACCTCAATTGACATAGACCAAGCAGCTACAACTTAGACTCTGAGGCCTAAAACCCCCTCGGTTTAGGTGACCAGGCATGACACCCCCTGCTAAGTGTGGTCTACTTTCCAAGGGAAACCAAACATAACAACATGAACTAGATGGATCCACTAGTATAGCAAGGGTAATAATCATAATCCTATGAATTCAACACATACTTGAAAACCCTTAATCATCATGAAATCACTTGACTTGTAAATCTTGTAATAAATCATCAATAACTTGAGAATTCTTGTCATGTCATTTTATCAAACACTTGGTGGGTTCATGATACTTATTCAAAATTATGCAATTCAAGAGTTAAGTAAGATGAGTAAGCTCATAATAGTTCATGGTTTCATAGCTAAAAAGATGCATTGTCTCAATGGATAAAAATAAATTCATGGTATAAGCTTGAATTAGATAGTCATGCATAATCAATACATATTTCATAAAACCCCAACATAATTTATATTCATAATCTATAATAAGAGATACCCATAGGTAATACAACTTGAAAACATGCAATTTTCATGAAAAGGGAATGTTGGGCTCCATAAGTGAAAGGACTCAATGGATAAAACCCAAATACCTTGAACCTTGAATTCTTTGAGGTGAACCTGAAGTAGTCTTAGACCTTGAAATGAATCCTTGACTTCCAAAGTTGAGCTTGAGATTCGTAGATTTGAATAAGAGAATTGATAATATCATAGAGGGGTTTGTGAGAGGGTTTTGTGAGTTATGGAGTTGAAAAATGGTTAAGTATGGGTGATTTCACGTTTTAGTGGGTAAGAAAAACTAAGGAAAATAATACACTCGTCTGCATCTAGTCCGCGATGCAGACCCATCGCAGAAGTAGTTTTTGTGCTGATCCGTTACCAGTTCGCGTCGCTGCCTAGGCGTGGATGCCACTGGAAATTGAAAATTAACAAAAATATTTTTTTACTACGGGTCCTCTAAAATCTGGGTTATACCCACATCCCACTCAATTTAACCCTTTATCAAGAATATGAAGTTAGATTTTTTATATCACGCACAAATTTTGAGATATATGAAAATTATGATTATGGGCAATTTGAAGCACATTTTGGGGTGTTTAAATAGTAGAACAGATAGCAATAATAATTAATGATGCAATGAAAATGTAATGTATAAATACAATGCATGGGGTGGAATCACAATTGTCACAGGGCTGGTGTATACATCTACCAATAAGGCTACTAGGTAGAACCCATGGGGTCACGACAAACCATATACAAAAATCACTCAATTACAATATCTCAACCTTGGCACTTTCCCGTAGTCAAGGAGTATTAAAAGTGGTACAATATCCACCTTGCCTCCTACCCAAGGTCAAGGGGTTTTTATCAAAGGTGGTACAGTATCCCTAAAAATGGTATACTCATCCTTGCCACCTTCTCGTAGTCAAGGGGTTTTATAAAAAGTGGTACAATATCTCAATCCTTGTCACCTGCCCATGGTCCAGGGGTGGTATAAATGCAATATGAGTGTCACGACCCAAGCCTAGGGCCTAGATGTTACACGGTGAATGGGATGTCCGAAGACAATCAAAATAAGCCTCTTAGCATATCATGTACACATCGTTGGTTGCGGAAACAAAATAAGACTATATCAAGAATCAAGTAATTAAAAAGGGAAGTGGGACTAAGAAAAGTTTTTGATAATCATAAAAGCATAAAAAAGGTCGGCTCAAAGCATATACAATATAGTATCCAACAATACCTCTACTTTAGAATGCAGTGAGGGCCAAGACACTTCCCGGGCTCATCCTCATGATAGTAAGTGTTAAAGATAAAAAGAGAAGTCTCAACATAGCATGAGTAACATAGCTATTGTCCTCGGAGTTGAGGACTCACCAAGGCTTTCTTCAAAGAACCGAACTAGCCACGTGGAGGAGCATAATTGAAAGGAGTTCCAGTCCCTACATGGTAATATCATGTAGGCATAGAGTATGTGTTAGTACTTGGAATGTACTAAGTATACGGGGTGTAATGCATCAAACACATAAGCCATAATATTCAAAATGCATAATCATAAACAATGGATATATAATCTCAAAATGACATGCATGAGCAATACTTATAATAAGACATGTTTGTAAAACACTTCACTTGCATAATATATATATGTGGGAAGAGACCTCAACCGACATAGACCAAGCAACTACAACTTGGAATCCAAGGCATGACAACTCCTTCCTACAGGTGACCGAACATGACCACTCCCTCCCTCGCAAAGTGCGGTCTACTTGCCAAGGTAAACCAAACATGATAACATAAACTACATGGATCAACTATTATAGCAAGGGTAAAATATACAATCCTATGGTGGCACATATTTTAGCCACTAAACACTTTATATAAGGACCCCTAGTGTGGAGCCCCCATCTTAAGCCTCAACCGGTGGTAAGTTTAATCCCATAAAATACTTAAAATAATCATACTTTAATAATAACATGAGTAACTTGTAAGAGACATGATAGCATGACATGAGTAGCTCATTAACATGCTTAACCTTTACTAGTGAGCCTAACTTGAAAATGAGAGTAAATAGTAATCATACATTATCCCTTGCCTTGACATGAATGGCTCACAATAGGTTGAAATCTTGAAATAGGGATCAACTTGATACTTGTAAAATCATAGATACTTTACATGAATTGAATACATGTTTGAGAGCCCTTAGTCATCATGAAATCACTTGACTTGGAAATCATGTAATAGTTTATCAACAACTTGAGGATTCTTATCATGTAATTTTATCATACACATAGTGGGTTCATGATACTTGTTCAAAATCATGCAACTCAAGAGCAAAACAAGAAGAGTAAACTCGATGCAAATCAACCCACCAATATTGTAGTAAAACCCTCATTTAAGATACCTTGAAATTCATCTCAAAATTCACCATAGTTCATAGTTTTCATAGTTCATATCATGCATAATTTCAATGGACATAGGTTAACTCATACTACGAGATTAATATAGATATTCATGCATAGTCAATCAACATTTGATAAACCCCAACATAATTTATGTTCATATTTCATGATAAGAGATACCCATAGGTACTATATCTTGGGCTCCATGGGTGAAAGGACCCATGGATGAAAACCCATATACCTTAAACCTTGAACTTCTTAAAATGCACTTGAAGAAGACTTGAAGCTTGAGATGGGTTCTTGAGTTCTAAAGTTGAGCTTCAAATTCTTGAATTTGACTAATAGATTTGATAGTCTTAGAGAGGTTTTTGTCATGATCCAAGCCTAGGGCCTAGACGTGACACGGTGCACAGGGAACCTAAAGGAACCCCAAGCAAGCCTCTTAACATATCATTACATATTCTTAGTCGCGGAAGCAATAGAATAACAATAAAAGAGTAGAAATAAGGGAACATGGGGCTACGAGACATCCTTCATATCATGAAACATCATAGACTCAAAGAGAGCCAAGGCTCATAACACCATTACATAACTTGTCCAACAACACCTCTAAACATAGAACTTAGCCGGGGCTAGGGCTCACACTTATAGTCCAACATACAATAAAAAGGAAAAAAAGTCTTTATACATAGCATAAGATCAAAGACATTGTCCCTGAAGTTAAGGACTTACAACTTGCTTTGTAGAGAAATTGTACTAGCTATATGGAGGAGGAGGAGGAGAAGGAGGATCTGGTGGAGCTCCAATCTCTACATGGTGACATCATATAGGCTTAGAGTATGTGTTAGTGCATTTGAATATACTAAGTATGTAGGATGCAATGCAATAAGAGATAGGAAACATGTTTGAAATTATATTTAGGCAATAAATGAGCATATAGCAATATGGCATGCATGAATGATGCTTGCAGTAAATCATACTTACATAGGATATATTACATGTGTAGGAAGAGATAATCAATAGTAACCAAGGCCTACCACCTCTTTGGTAAGGCTATTGAGGTACAAACCCTTCAATATGGTTGCACAGGCCTACTACTTCCTAAGTGAGGCAATTAAGGTACAAACCCCCAACATGGTTGCACAGGCCTACTACCTCCCGAGTAAGGCAATTGAGGTAAAAACCACCCAACATGGTTGCACAGGCCTACTACCTCCTAAGCGAGTCAATTGAGGTACATACCCCCCAACATAGTAGTTCGGGCCTACTACCTCTCGAACGAGGCAATTGATCAACTTCCAACACTGTAGATACTCTTCATGAAATCAACACATTTATACCATCCTTTCATCATCTTAAAGTCATACAAGTAATAGGTCATGTAATAGAACATCAATGGCTTAAGAACCCTAGACTGGACATTTATCAAACACTTGGTGGGTATGTAATGCTAGTGTAAAATCATGCAATTAAAGATTGAAATCATCCAATAAATCTTGACATAAATCATACCACCAATACTTAGTAACACCATCATATAATATACATCAAAACCTATCATCAAATCTCAAGATACATCAAAGATTCATAGCTCAAAACATGATAAAAAGTCACACTTTTACAAAACTCTAACATAGTTCAAAATTAACTTAGAAACATGAAATTTGTATAAAAAGGAAGCTTGGGCACCATGGGTGAAAGGACCCAATGGTTGAAACCCACATACCTTGACTTTGGAGAATTCTTGATGAATATTGGAAATGGAGACTTGAAGCTTGAGTGAAATCCTTAAGATCCGGATGAGTTTTGAGACTTTAAATTTGGGGTGAAATATTTGTCTAAGTGTTTGGAAGTATTAGGAAATGTCTTGTATAATATGAAAGTGAAATATGGCTAAGTATAGGTATTTTTACGCATGAGAAGGCTTAGGACCAAACCTAAAAGCCCTGGACCAAGGTAAAAATTACTGGCAACAAAATACACATCTCCGCGTCTGGCCCGTGACACGGACCTATTGCGGAGGTCATTTTTACACTAGTCCGTGATGACTTCATGTCGTGGTACCAATGCGGATTGCTACTATTTTGCACAAACTTGGGAAAATCAAATTTCGCTATGGTTGCTCTAAATTTGGTGTTAGACCCATTTCACACTCAATTTCCCCTGATAAAGAATATAAAGTCTGATTTTCGATATCACACATGAATTTTGAGATATATGGAAATTACATAGGGGATAAACATGAGTCTTGAAATCACATAAAGGGTCTTAGAGTTAGTACCTTAGGATTGAGTAGAATTGAAGAGATAAACATATGTTTTTGCATGTCAGCCTCGGCCTCCCATGTAGCACTTTCGACTTGTTAATTGCTCCATAGGACCTTAATAGAAGCACCAACCTTGTTCCTCAACCTCTTCACTTGTCTTTCTATGATCTCTACAATAACTTCTTCATATGTCAAGTTGTATTTGATAACATTCACAACATTAAGAAATAGAATAGTATTAGGGTCACCCACACAATTCCTCAACATAGATACATGGAAGACTGGATGAACCAATTCCATTTCACTAGGCAACTCCAACTGAAAGTCCACCTTACCAATCCTCCTCAACACCTTATAAGGACCAACAAATCTTGGACTTAATTTACCCTTCTTACCAAAACAAACCACACCCTTCATGGGTGACACCTTCAAATAGACCCAATAACCAACATTAAATTCAAGCTCTCTTCTACTCATATCGGCATAGGACTTTGGACGACTTTGGGTTGTTTTCAACCTTTCTCAAATTAATATTACCTTCTCCATAGCCTCCATAAATAGATCTAGACCCAACAAAGCCATTTCCCCTACTTCAAACCACTCAACCGGTGATCTATAACATCTACCATAGAGGGTCTCAAAAGGAGCCATACCAATGTTAGAATGATAGTTATTGTTATAAGCAAACTCAATCAATGGAAGAAGATCATCTCAACTACCCTTAAACTCAAAAATACAAGCCCTAAGCATATCCTCAAGAGTTCGGGTAGTTCTTTTGGCTTGACCATCCGTTTGAGGGTGAAATGCCATACTAAGCTTTACCGTGGTCCTAAGACCTCTTTTGAAGGACCTCCAAAAGTGTGAAGTGAATTGAACACCACGATCGGATGTGATAGACAAGGGCACTCAATGTAATCTCACCAACTCATGAATGTACAATTTAGCATAATCTTCGGCCCCATAAGTAGTCTTAACCAGTAGTAAATGAGCCAACTTTGTCATCCTATCAACCACAACCCAAACATAATCAAAACCCTTTCTAGTCTTAGGCAACCCAAAAACAAAATCCATGTGAATTTCCTTCCACTTCCAAGTAGGAATCTCTATGTCTTAGGTTAGGCCACCCGGTCTTTGGTGTTTGGGTTTGACTTGTTGGCAACTATGACAAACAGATACGAATTTGATAATGTCTTTCTTCATACCTCCCCACCAAAACCCATCCCTAAAATCTCTATGCATCTTGGTAGAACTGAGTGAATAGAATAGGAAGGATTATGAGCCTCATCAAGAATCTTCTCTCTGAAGTCATCAACATAAGGAACACACAACCTACCTTGGTACCTAAGGGCACCATCTCCTAATTGATGGACATCCCTAGCCTCCTCTTTACCCCACCATCAATATGAGCTAAGCTCCCCATAGACACCCTACTCAGAGTATCTGGCATGAGAAGGCTTAGGACCAAACCTAAAAGCCCTGGACCAAGGTAAAAATTACTGGCAACAAAATACACATCTCCGCGTCTGGCCCGTGACACGGGCCACCACATTAGCCTTACCGGGAGGATAATACACATTCATATCATAATCCTTAAGAAGTTCTAACCACCTTCTTTGTCTAAAGTTAAGATCTTTTTGAGTGAACAGATATTGGAGACTCTTATGATTGTTGAACACATCAACATGCACCCCATACAAATAATGATGCCAAATTTTCAAAGCAAAAACCACGGGACTAATTCAAGATCATGTGTAGGATAATTCTTTTCATGCACTTTGAGTTGCCTAGAAGCATAGGATATCACTTTACCATTTTGCATCAAAACACAACCCAAACCAATCCGGAAGGCATCAGAATACACAACCCTTCCAATCCTTCTGGTAGAGACAAGATATGAGCGGAGATAAGCTTATCCTTCAAGGTTTAGAAACTCTTTTTATACTCATCGGGCCACACAAACTTAGCCCTTTTTTGAGTCAACTTAGTCATGGGAGAAGCAATAGAAGAGAACCCATTCACAAACCTCCGGTAGTAACTCGGTAAGCCAAAGAAGCTTCTAATGCCCGATGGGGTCAATGTTCTAGGCCAATTTCTATCATATCCATCTTTTTAGGGTCCACCTTGATACAATCTCCAGACACTACATGACCTAGAAAGGCAACCTCTTTCCACCAAAATTCACACTTCTCATATTTAGCGTACAACTTCTCTTCCCTAAATCTTTGTAGTACTACCCTTAAATGGGCCACATGCTCCTCCTTACTTTGCGAATAGATCAATACACCATCAATGAAAATCACCACAATCAAATCAAAGTAGGGTTTAAAGACCCTATAAGATCCATAAAGATAGTGTATTGGTCAACCCAAAAGACATAACCACAAATTCATAATGCCCATACCTAGTACGAAAGGCCATCTTAGGAATGTCACACTCCCTCACCTTCACTTCATGATGCCCGGATCGAAGACCAATTGTAGAGAAATGACTAGCCTCTTGAAGTTGGTCAAACAAATAATCAATTCTTGGGAGAGGGTACTTATTCCTAATGGTAACCCTATTAAGTTGTTGGTAGTCAATAGACATTCTAAAAGACCTATCCTTCTTCTTCACAAACAACACCAGTGTGCCTCAAGGTGATTGGCTAGGCCTAATAAAATCCTTCTCAAACAAATCCCTTAATTGCTCCTTCAACTCCTTTAACTCCACTGGGGCCATACGGTAAGAGGGAATAGAAATAGGTTGCATATCGGGATGAAGGTCTATACCAAAGTCTATTTCCCTTTTAGGAGGAACATCGGGATGGTCATTAGGAAAGACATCAAGGAACTCATTTACTACCAGAACCAACTCTATAGGAAGGACTTTGGACTCCGTATCCCTAACCCTCACAAGATTATAAAGATACCCCTTAGAGATCAACTTTTAGGCTTTAATGCAAGAAATGAATCTAGTCTTCACTACCATATCATGACTCTTCCCTTAAAGAATGGCTTCATTTGGGAATTGGAACTTGACCCTACGGGTTCTACAATTAATAGAGGCATAATATGCATGCAATCAATCCACCCCAAGAATGATATCAAATCAATCATATCCAACTCAACATGATCATAAGGCAATATTTTATGCAAGATGCAAATGGGACAATTTCTATAGACCTCTATAGCAACAATAGATGCACCAATAGGAGTAGACACATCATAAGATTCACACAATAATATTGGCTCAACATGAAACTTTTTGACAATAAGAGATGTCACAAAAAAAAGAGTGGCACCCGAGTCTATCAATGCAGACATATCAAAATCGAAAACTTTTAACATACCCGTGACAACATCGGGCACCTCATCAATCCCTTGCCTCCTATGTAAAGCATAAAAACCGATTGTGCCTTAACAAACTACGTTGTTGACCTCCTCTTCCCAAAAGGGCCGCATTGATACCCTGGCCTTGTCGACGAACATCCTTACACTTCTTCCAGTTATGAGGGCAATTTATAATCTTGTGGCCTACTAAACCACAACTATAGCAAGCATTAGTAGCCCTCAAGCATGGGCCATCATGACCCATACCACATTTTGGAGATATATCATTAGGCCCTACACCACCATCACCTTGGGTCCTTGGGTAGTCATTGGTAAACCTCTTATTAGGAGCATGAGAAGATATTTGGCCTTGATGGTATTGGCCAACCTTCAGCCTTTGGAACTTACTATCAAAAGGGGCCCTCTTGGCCTCATGACCTCTTCTCTTCCTCAATTTCTCTCCCTTCAATTGTTCAGCATAAGTCATAAAGCGGGACAAGTCCATGTCATGAATCAACATGGCGGTACGACATTCTTCACTCACTAAATTAGATACACCCATCACAAAGTTAGTCATTCTAGACCTTGAGTCGGCAGCCAAGTGTGGAGCATATTTAGAGAGTTGGTTGAACTTGAGGGCATACTCCTTCAAGATCATGTGTAGGATAATTCTTTGAGTCGGCAGCCAAGTGTGGAGCATATTTAGAGAGTTGGTTGAACTTGAGGGCATACTCCTTCACATTGATAGATCCTTGTATTTATGAACTTCACCAATTTGGCTTCCCTATGCTTAAGAGGAAAGAAATGGTTGAGGAAAGACACCTTAAACTCCTACCATAGAACCACATTGTTGTTCCTCTTCTCTTCCTTCCATTGGGTATACCATATTTGAGCCACCCGCTTGAGTTAGTAAGCCACCAACTCTGCCTTTTCTTCTGACCTCACAATTATAGTGGACAACATCTTGTATACCTCATCACTAAATTCTTGGGGGTCCTCATCCACTTTATACCTATTGAATTTTGATGGGTTCTTCCTCATGAAGTCCCTCACCTTAGATACCGAAGTAGGAGCATGAGGGATTTGGGCCCCTTGGTTGACTTGATTAGTCATAACTTGAGCTAGCAAGGTGAGAGCGTCCCGGAGCTTACCATAAGCCAGTTGTTCCTCGGGTAGGCAGGCTCTTCTTTCTCCTGTGTAAAGCATGATTGAGCTTAAAAAAGAACAATCATTAGGGGGAAAACCCTACCTTAACATATATACCACAACATAAGTAAGAAGAAGGGAAACATTTCCTAGAACATCTCAAAGCCTCTTACTAATAGTTATGGTGCACTACACAACCATGAATAAGACATTAATCGATGGGGTGTGTTGCAAGCCAATGACTATTATCAACTTAGTTCTCTGATACCAAGTTTATCATGACCCAAGCCTAGGCCTAGACGTGATACAGTGCATGGGAAACTCGAAGGAACCCCAAGCAAGTCTCTTAACATATCATTACACATCCTTGGTCACGACAGCAATAAAATATCAATAAATGAGTAGAAATAAGGGAACATGGGGCTAAGGGACATCCTTTATATCATAAAACATCAAAGAGTCAAAGAGAGTCCAAGTTCATAACATCATTACATAACTTGTCCAACAACACCTCTAAATAAAGAACTTAGAGGGGGCCAAGACAAACAACTAGGCTCACCCTCATAGTCAAGCATACAATAAAAATGAAAGAGAGTCTTTGTACAAAGCATAAGATCAAAGACATTGTCCTAAGTTGAGGACTAACCACTTGCTTTGTAGAGAAAATGTACTAGCCACGTGGAGAAGGAGGATGATCAAGTGGAACTCCAATCCCTACATGGTGACACCATATAGGCACAAAGTATGTGTTAGTATGTTTGAATGTACTAAGTATGTAGGATGCTATGCAACAAGAGATTGGCAACATGTTTGAAATGCATATTTAGGCGACAAAATGAGCATATAGAAATATGGCATGTATGAATAATGCTTGTAGTAAATCATGCTTACATAGGACATATTATATTTATATGAAGAGACCATCAATAGTAACCAAGGTTTACCATATCTGAAATGACCCCAAAAAGTGCTCGAAAACATGCCTCAAAATGCCCAGAATTTTAAATTCCATATATCTCAAAATCCATTTGTTATTTCAAAAATTCAACTTGATATTCTTGTTCAAGGGGTCAAAATTAGGTGAAAAAGGATCTAACCCTGATTTAAGAGCGAAATATTAGAAATTACAAAATTCAAAAGTGCAATTTCTAGAGGGATTTTCATGACAAAAGATGTGTAATGATGCTCTAAGAGGCTTGCTTGGGGTCCCTTCAGGTTCTCCTTGCACCATTTCATGTCTATACCCTAGGCTTGGGTCATGACAATCTTAGTATCAGAGCACTAGGTTTATAGATCCTCGGAGTTCAACACACCATATTGATTAGAGTCCTATTCATGGTTGTGAAGTGCGCCATGACTATGAATGGGAGGCTAGGAGATATTTTAGGAAATATTTTCCTTCTTCATGTTCTAAGTCGTGCTATAGGGTTGTGGTAAGTTTTTACCCCTAATGATTCTTCTTTTCTATGCTAAATCATGCCAAACACTCAAGGACGAAGGGTCCAAACTCCTGAGGAGAAACCTAATAATGTTGTGCTCCAGGATGCTTTCATTACGCTTGCTCAAGTTATGACCAACCAAGTCAATCAAGGGACCTAAACCCCTCATGCTACTACCCTGGGAGCTTGGGTAAGAGACTTCATGAGGATGAATCCTCTGGTTTTCTATGGGTCAAAGGTAGATAAAGACCTGCTAGAGTTCATCGATTAGGTCTATAAAATCTTGAATATCATGGGTGTTGGGCCTAAAGAAAAGGCTGGGTTGGCGGTATACCAACTCAAAGGGGTAGCTCAAATATGGTATGACCAATAGAAGGGTGAGAAAGGGATTGGTAATATGGTTCTTTGGGAGGAGTTCATACTGGCTTTCCTTAACTGGTTTTTTGCTCTTGAGCTTAAGGAAGCTAAGTTGGTAGAGTTTATGAACTTGAAACAAAGTGCTATGAGTGTGAGGGAGTATGCCCTCAAGTTTAATCAACTTTCAAATTATACTCCTTATTTGGTAGCAGATCCTAGATCTAGGATGAACTAGTTTGTGATTGGGGTCTCCGACTTGGTAAGTGAAGAATATCGGTCCGCCATGCTAAATAGTGACATGGTCTTGTCTCGGTTGATGACCTATGCCGAGTAAATGGAGGAAGAAAAATTAAGGAAGAGAAGGGGGCATAAGGCCAAGAGGGCCCATCTTAGGGGTATGTTCCCAATGGGTGGCCAGTTCCATCAAGGCCAAGTGTCTCATCATGCTACTAATAGGGGGTTTGCCAATGAGCTCCCTAGGCCTCAAGGTGTTGGTGTTGTGGCTCCCATTGATGTGTGTCCTACATGTGGGAAGGGTCATAAAGGCCCATGTTTGAAAGATTCTAATATATGCTTTTGTTGTGGGGAGCTTGGGCACAAGAAGGTACATTGTCCAAGAAATGGTGGCAAGGTCCAAGGTACTAATACGGTCTCATTAAGGGGAGGTAGTCATCAAGATGGTGCCGTAAGGCACAATCGATTCTATGCTCTACATAGGAGGCAAGGGGTTTGTGAGGTCTCCGATGTTGTTATGGATATGTTGAATATCTTTGACTTTGATGTGTATGCTTTGATTAATCGGGGTGCCACTCTTTCTTTTGTTACCCCTTTTGTTGCTAAAAAGGTTCATGTTGTCCCCGAGTTATTGCATGAGTCATATGAAGTGTCTAATCCTATTGGTGCCTCTATTGTTGATAGAAAGGTTTATAAAAGTTGTCCTGTTTGCATTTTGCATAAGTTGCTGCCTTCTGATCTTGTTGAATTAGATACGATAGATTTTGACGTCATTCATGGGATGGATTGGTTGCATGCCTACTATGCATCTATTAATTATAGAACCCGTAATGTCAAGTTTTAATTTCCTAATGAACCTTTTCTTGAGTAGGAAAGTCAAGATGTGGTGGTCAAGGGTAGATTCACTTCACACATTAAAGCCCATAGGCTTGTATCCGCTCCTATATTGTCACTACCGGATGGGCTTGAGGGTTTTGTTGTGTATTGTGATACATCTAGAGTTGGTTTGGATTTTGTGCTAATGCAAAATGATATGGTCATAGCCTATGCTTCTAGGCAACTCAAAGTGCATGAAAGGAATTACCCTACCCATGATCTTGAATTGGTCGCCATGGTGTTTGTATTAAAGATTTGGCATCATTACTTATATGGGGTGCATGTTGATGTTTTCACTGATCATAAGAGTCTCCAATATGTCTTCACTCAAAAAGATCTCAACATGAGACAAAGAAGGTGGCTAGAACTTCTTAAAGAATATGACATGAGTGTGCATTATCATTAGGGTAAGGCAAATATAGTGGAAGATGCTTTGAGTCAGGTGTCCATGGGTAGCCTAGCTCATGTTGATGGTGGTGATAGGTAAATGTCTAGAGAGGTGCATACATTTGCTAGGTTGGAGGTTAGGGTGGAAGAAGTGGGTGATGGTGTTATTGCTGTTGATAGTTCTAAGTCTTCCTTGGTTGATGAGGTGATAGCAAAGCAAGATCTTGACTCCACCTTGCTTGAATTGAAGGCCTTGGTGAAAGAGGGCAAAGTAGAGGTTTTCTCCTAAGAGGCAGATGGTGCCCTTAGGTACCAAGGTAGGTTGTGTGTGCCTTGTGTTGATGGTTTGAGGGAGAAAATTCTTGATGAGGCCCATAGCTCTCCTTATTCTATTCACCCCAGTTCCACCTAAATGTATAGAGACTTAAGGGATGCGTATTGGTTGGAAGGCATGAAGAGGCACATTGCCAAATTCATTTTTGATTGTCATAGTTGTCAACAAGTCAAAGCTGAATATCAAAGGTCGGGTGGCCTAACCCAAGACATAGAGATTCCTACTTAGAAGTGGAAAGTGATTAATATGGATTTTGTTCTTGGGACGCCTAAGACTAGGAAAGGTTTTGACTCCATTTGGGTGGTGGTTGATAGGATGACGAAATTGGCTCACTTTCTACTATCGAAGACCACATATGGAGCTGAAGAGTATGCAAGGTTGTACATCCATGAGATAGTAAGGTTGCATGGGGTTCCTTTGTCCATTATATCAGATCGTGGTGTACAATTCACTTCACACTTTTGGAGGTCCTTTCAAAGAGGTCATGGTGCAAAATGTCACCTTAGTACGGCCTTCCACCCTCAAACGGATGGCCAAGCCGAAAGAATAATTCAAACCCTTGAGGACATGCTAAGGGCTTGTGTATTGGAGTTAAGGGGTAGTTGGGATAACCATCTTCCTTTGACTGAGTTTGCCTACAATAATAGCTATCACTCTAGTATCGGTATGGCTCCTTTTGAGGCTCTTTAAGAGAGATGTTGTAGACAACCAGTCGGTTGATTTGAGGTTGGAAAGGTGGGTTTATTAGGATCGAATCTGGTCATGGAGACTCTTGGAAAGGTTATGATGATTAGGGAATGGTTAAAAACAACCCAAAGTCGACAAAAATCTTATACCAATGTGAGAAGAAGAGACCTTGAATTCAAAGTGCGTGATTGGGTTTATTTGAAAGTTTCTCCAATGAAAGGTGTGGTCCATTTTGGTAAAAAGAGAAAGTTGAGTCCAAGAAATGTCGGTCCTTCTGAGGTCTTGAAGATGGTTGGCAAGGTAGCTTATGAGTTGAAGTTGCCTAGTG
This sequence comes from Solanum virginianum, assembly GCA_000787875.1. NCBI lineage: Eukaryota > Viridiplantae > Streptophyta > Magnoliopsida > Solanales > Solanaceae > Solanum > Solanum virginianum. Next base: position 55,351 of record DF361198.1, on the reverse strand, counting down.
AAATGAATTTAGTTCATCCGGTGTTCCATTTCTCAATGTTGAGAAAATTTGTTAGTGATCCTTATACCATTATGCCTCTTGATGTTGTGGGTGTTGTTGAGGATAGCTTGACGTATGAGGAGGTTTCGGTTCAGATCCTAGATAGGCATGTGGACAGACTGAGGAACAAGGAGGTGGCATCCATTAAGGGCCTTTGGAGGAACTAACAAATTGAAAGTTGTACTTGGGAGGCCGAAGAGGACATGAAAAAGTACTATCCTTATCTTTTCCACTCCACTCAAGCCTAAGGTACCAATTCTAATTCCCTTATGTGATTCAAGTCTTATGTTTCAGCCCCTATGTCATTCATATGAATTCATGTTTAAGTTGACAAGACATGATGATTTTACACTTATGTAGAGGTTTTAAAAATGGTGTTTTAAAAGTAATGTTGCATTTTAGTTGGGGTTGGTTTATTTATGATCATTCTTGTCTTGTATGTATCTTTTACATTCGGGGACAAATGTTCCCAAGGGGGAGATATGGAAAGGACCCCAAAAAGTGCACGAAAACATACCTCAAAATGCCTGCAATTTTAAATTCCATATATCTCAAAATTCATTTATTTTTTCGAAAATCCGACTTCATATTCTTGTTTAGGGGCTCAAAACTAGGTGAAAAGGGGTCTAACCCCGATTTAAGAACGAAAGATTAGCA